>MU226669.1:1047712-1060011 GCA_018584345.1 Thuja plicata
TGATGTGGGACAAGAGACATGAACCTAAAGGAATGCATTCTAAGTTTCAATCCTTGTGGAAAGGCCCATTCCAGATTGTGCAAGTGAACCAGAATAATTCTTTCAGACTGGCATATCCTTCCAGAGAACCTCTGCCATGTTCCTATAATGGGCAGGACTTAAAGCTATATCAAATGCGTAATTGAAGAGCAGGTAATCCCTATGTAGTATGTAGTTAGGTAGGTTTCTCTTTGTGTTTTAGTTTTAGTAGTTGCTTTTCTGGTTGCTGCTGTTTTTCCTTGAGTTTAGTTTTGTTTCATTTCGAGTTGTCCTGCTCTCTTTCTTCCTTCCATCATGCATTTGCTTATTGTTCATTTTAGTCTAGACTCCGTAGCCCAATGGATAAGGCACTTGCGAAACCAGAGTAGCTAAATTCTTCACGCACTTTGCAGTACATGATCCCCCAGTCAGAGCCAACTGTTGTCTGACTTTAAGTCACTCATTTTTTTGGCAATATTGGTCAGTCTGGTCAGTCATGAGTCTAGGTCTAAGTCACTATAGGTAAGTGATCTTTGCCAGATTTCCCTTCATCTACTTTTTTCTCTAAGCCAGGGGAGATATTTTCAAGGTCTTGGGTAGGTTATAGCACCCAATCTGGCAAAGATTATGATCTTATAATTGATTATCTTTTTAGCAGAAGAACGATTGGTGGTCATGGAATCCAGGAATTCAGAAAGTCTCAGAAGAAAGATCCATGGGGGTACTTATGGCTTGGCAACTTCCTGGTTCTTTGTTCTGATCTCTGTGCCGTCGTAAACCCTAGAAACCCTAGATTTTCCAAGTGCTAAATGATATGATAAACCCTAAGTCTGGTCGCGTTCTATTTCTCAGTTACTTTTTCTGGCCACTTAATACATGTGCTTATTTGAAGTCGCATAATCATGATGCCCTGAGAGAATATACCTTTTGCTTCCCCGACTTTGCATTTGCACTGTGTCGCGTGATCGCCTAAGGCTTACGAATATTCCTTCTGCATTCCAAGACTTAGCGCCTTTTCCTCAGTCGGGTGATCACAGGATAATTTCAGCAGTTATCAAAGTATCTTCAGACTTCACGACTAACCTCATGTCGTGTGATCGCTGAATGAAATGGCACTTAAAAGATTTTACACCCGACTTCGCGACTGACCGTCTACGGTTAGCATTTGTATTCAGTCGGGTAATCGCGGCAGTTTCTTCGCAGTCATCAAAACTTTCCCAGACTTGGCAACTAACTTCATGTCGTGATGTCGCCAAATGATCTTATCATAAGTCTTATGAGAGAGGGACCCACTACTTCAGTCGCGTCATCGCTAGATCAGCTCGGTCAAATAGTTAAGGCTTTCTCTTCAGTCGCGTGGTCTCGTGATAATTGGTGGTTAGTGGATAAACAGTCACGACTCAGCGACTAACGGTTTCATGCTAAAAGATTTCCCTCTGTCGGGATGTCGCCAGATCAAGGCGGTGAGTCAGATTTCAAGTATGCATAAAGTGGACGAAGGAATAGATGACACCTGTCACAGAACTAGTGGTTGTCGGGTGATCGCTTGATGAAGGAAATGGATCACGCGATAACAAGACTAGGGTATGTTTGCCCTCAGTCGCGAAGTCTCTTGATAACTTAAGGGTATACAAGAATATTTAGCGAATAAGCACAGCTGTAAGATGAAGAAACCAGAAAATTTGACGGTGGTCACGAAGTCTGAAGAAGAAAGTGCCCCAGAGAAGAAGTACTCCCGACTTAGCGATTAGGACAGTCGCAAGGTCGCCAGAAATGAAAAGGGGTACATGTAAACTGTCATGATAAAATTTAAAGGGCTTCGTACTCTGATTCCCCGACTTGGTGACAAGCATTGTCGCATAGTCTCGAAACAGCAACTGAGCATTTGGCGACATGGAGACTTAATATGGTCACTAAGTCGCTAGACTGCAGAGCAAGGATAGACGATGAGTTTCAGAGATTATGGTGACTGTTCGAGTTCTTAGATTTGAAAGTCTTTCTCTTATATTCTGTCTATTTACATTCCAAGAAGAAGGAAGATCAACAGCTTTGGAATTCTGACATATTGTAAACTCTATAAATTCTGAAGAGAATTCTATGTACATGGTCGGCAAACTGGATAATAAAACAGCAGTAATTCCATTTACGGTGTTGGGTTTTCTAGTTTTGTTCCTCCACTGTAGGTTCATTTACATGTGGATAGTGTGAACAGTTATGCATAAGCTGTAATGACATATTGGATTCCATTTCAACTTTGTAATTGCAGTCAAGTGATTCTATTTACTTATTGTGTACATCTCTTCTTCTATTCATTTCAGTTAGATAGTTGCATGCTGAATAGAAAGTACAGTTGTGTGTAGAGCTGTACTGTATGCGTGGATTCTATTTCATGATAGAAGTTGCAGTTAAAACAATTCTATTTGTCTTCTATGCATGATTCTACTCCTGTTCTCTTGGCTAGATTTTGCATGATTAAAGTAGGTAGATTAAGGTTAGGAGATAGTAAACATAAAATCCATGCCTGAATTGCTCATGTCTATGAGTGATTTGGTTAAAAACACAAGATATAATCTGGTGATCAAGGATAAAAACAAATTCATTGAACATCATAAACAATCAGGGAGCTGTACCTATCAATTCAGAGGGCAGTGATTGAAGATATACACTGACCCATTTGTTGGTGACATCCTTTTGTTCTCTCACCTTGGGTGCTAAAAGAGTGAGAGATTATAAATCTAACGGGAGGACAAACTGTCAACCAACAAATAGCTAGTTTATGCTACCATATTTATGATCTGCAAGAATTTATGCATTTTATTACATTATTAAAAGCATAGTCTAAGCATCATCAATCTCATATGAAAGTTTAAAATATTCCTTTGTTACTATGAGTTTCCATCCATATCTGTTGCATTCCAAATGATCAACACTAAGGTTAATCTGGAGCAAGCAGGGTATTATGTATACGATATATATCTAAATCTTATTTTAAATTTGTGAAATCTCTTATTATAATCACCCATTTCATACTATCATTTCTATAATTGACTCCATTAAAGTAATTATAAAGCATAATTGTGAATATTTCTAGAAACCTAGAAACCCTAACATAGTGTCAAATTGCCTTACTAAACCTTAATAATTGAAATTCAGCATGGCTAAGTAAACTACTTCCCAAATCAAGAGGAAATTCTATAAGGATGTAATACATCTATTTACCTTCTCTACTAACCCTCAAAAATAAATATTAACTAACAGTCGACCAAAGGAATTTCTCATGGAATCTAACACAACTTGGAAGACCCAATGATAGAATGATATAGATTTAAACTTTGGAGGAAATATTCAAATAAGAAGTAATAAAATTCCCTTCTATAAATATTTTGGGACCTAAATATAGGAATATTGGTGGTCATTCATGTATTTTAAAATGTTTATTTAATGAAGTTCTTATCCATGATACATATGGATGATATAAGAGAAAACCTATCCTATGATGGAGGAAGGATAGATTGTTAGAATATATACGAAATTGTTGGAATTGGTTTTCATTTATGTCAAAACCTTTCTACTGACAATCTAGGAGTATAAGTCAGATGTTGGCAATTTTAATTAAGTACATGTTGGTTATCAGTTACAATACATGAATTTTGGTTATACTCAAGATAAGTTAAGCTTGAACATCTTTGGTATTCCTTTTTCTTCATTTGCAGTATACACCTTCCTACTCATGATCTATTTAACTTGGTGCACTAGCATACTTTTGGTGTTCTATTTCAAATGGGCAACTCTATCAGTTTGTAGTGCTTCCATAAAAGGGTCGACCGTTTACAACATATAAGGGTCTATCAGTTATATCATATTAGGTTATATTGGCTACAACATATAAGGGTCTATAGATGGCCATGCCTTTTTGGTCCAAGTTGTGGTAGCTCTAGGAAAATATAATACACATTGTAACATCCTAAGTGTGAGTTATTTGTACATCATAGTATAATATTTAATTATTATTATCTACAAATGATATGTATTATATGAAATTGTAATCTTCTTAGCATTGAGGTTTTCACATGTTTGGTGTGAAACTAAGATATGTAAGATTGGATACTGGTATAAATAAAGAAGAATTTGTTTGCATCCAGAGGGTATGTATACATGGGTGTGTGTGTGTCTTATGTGGGTTGTATGCGAAATAATACAAAGGAGATCCATGTTCATGCAGATAAGTTTGTTGATCTTAGTAGTAGACTTTATGTATATTCATATATTTTAGTAGTACACACATGCGTATCAATAATGAGCCTTCGATATTCATAGTAAGCCTTAATATCATTACACCAAGATTTATTATATCTGAAGTGAATAGTACGAGTGTGAGTATTTATAAAATCTCCATACTAATTTCACCTTAACAAGTGTTCTATATTTCATGATAATTATGTTCTCCATGGTTTTTCCCATCTTGGGTTTTCCATGTAAAATTTAGGGATTCCCTATGTTCGTAATGCTTACATTTATTTAGATTTTTTATATGCTTAACTAATAGATCTACAGTGGTTACTGTTATTATTTGTGAGTAAACTGTCAGAAGAAATATTTTATAAGATGTGTGGGAATAAATGATTCACCCCCTCTTAGTTATTCAATGTTTTCAACAATTGGTATTAGAGCTTGGTCCCTTGAAGATAAAGCTTAATCTTTGGAGTAATATCTTTCTTGCTTGAATAGATAAAAGGATGTTTATACATTAACGAAGATTGATAGCTCATGATGAGTGACATTGAAGATACTGAATCAGAAAATGAGGAGCTGAAAGAAAACCCTAAGGAAGCAAATAATTGCACTGCCAAGTTAATTAATCAAATTAAGAAGTGTAATCCTAGGGACATAAAGAGGTCAATCAATGTAAGGACATAATCTCAGAGCTGGAATGGGAGCTAACTGAGCTGAGAAAATTGAAACAAGTGTCAGTAGATCTAGATAAATAAATTAGAGATAGGTGGAGATCTCATTAGAGATAGATCAAACAACAAGTCAAAGATTACCTAGATAACAATATTTGAAATTGAGATGACATTGGAGAACTGGAAAGAGATTGAATAGAATTTTTAGGAAATGACTAGAAAGAGGTCAGAATATAATGAGAAGTTAAAACTAGAATTAGAAAGGGTAAAGGCAAAAATAAAGGCATGTACGAGTAGTAATATCATGGATCAATTATTGTCCTCTCAGAAAGGTCTCAATTATAAAGGAGTAGGATTTATCAGTGAATGTTCAAATCAAATGGATAAAGGCAAGAAAAAGGATAATGAAGATGATGCAAAGGTCAAAGTAACAAGCAAGATCAAAAATCAAAACACATCTACAAGAAGGCCTACTATAAGACAACCAAATGCTCAGAGGTATCTAAGTTTTAATGGTTTATATTATATTTTAAAAAATATATGTCATTAGGCAATTTATTGTAAAATGAGAAAAAAACAAAGAATTCAATTATTTATCATAAAGTTTCTCATAAATAAATTTAGTGTAAGAGCCAAGCCTCAGACTGGGAAAGTACAAAGATCAATATTTTCCATGGAAGTTGTTATGTATGTCATAACTTTAGTCACAAAACTAATCAATGCAGTGATAAATGAATAATATATGGGAAAAATAATTTTGAGTTATTTTAAGTGTGGTTAGTTATGTCACTATCCTAAATTGTACAAGTTTGATAATATACTAGAAAGTACTAGAGGTGATATTCTTATTATAGAATCTAGTGGATCTCAGAAGTGGAATATGGAATGTAAAAATAAATTTAATGGTGCAGATGTTTCAATGGTATTAAATCCTAGTACTACCCCTATCAATAGTTGAGTCGAGAGCTATGACTCATGGGGAGTCCTACAATTAAAAATTATACACCTCCACTATTCCAATGATATGTTAGTCATAACAAAGTTGTTGCTAACATATATGAAGAGGCATTAACAATGAAAAGATGGTTTCAATTGATTGATGTGTGAAGTACATTGGTTGTATTAAAAATAATCAATTTGAGCAGGAATCACAATTATCGACATTCATGAGTCTTTAATATGTAAACTTTTTAAATCACTTGGTACTGCAGTACAAAGGATCATTTTTTTGTAGAGCACTCAAGAAAAAGAAAAATTACAAAAAATCATGACACAAATATAATTATTTTTGTGTTGATGCAAAAAAAAAGGTCAATAGTGAGATTCAAATGAAGGAAATTATTAGTAGTGAATAAGGAAATTGGAGTTTGGCTTTCTCACAAGAGAAATACAGAAAATTACAAATCCAGGGCTCAATATTTTGGGAGAATTTCCATGGTGTGATGACGATAACTTCATTCAGTTTTTGTTGAGTTACTTTTAAGGAGAAACCTTGGTATTGCACAAATATTATAATGTGAAGAAGGAATTAATTAAGGAAATTACTCCACTGTGTATAGTATTATCAAATTACATGGTAAAAAGTTTATTAGTTATCAAGAGGTAGAAAATATTACATAAAATAATCATGATTAGTGTACATTCCTTATAGAAATCATCAAAAATCTAATTATAGTGTAGGTTTCCTATGATGTTTCCTATAATATAAAGTTTCAAAAAAATTATGGTTTGACATCTACTGTAGCTGTCTACATTGCATACAAAATAGTGAAGGAAAATTTGCAAATAGATTTGTGTAAAATGTTGTTGCACAAATTCCTTGAGAATGTGAAAATGAAAATTGAGGATGGATATGCATTTAAATTTGGTTCATTGTTAATGTAGTTAGTATTACCTTTTATGAAATATTTAGTGAGGAATGAAAATTTGGAATAGATAGCAGACATTCCTATTGGAAAAGAGATTTACATATTTCTGAACTTCTTGGACAATAGTGTGAATACCTGTAAAGCATTATTTTCTAATTTACAAATGAATATCTATTCTATTATGGTGGTTACTATTGTTGGATCGATAAAACAATATGACAAAGGTTCCTCTTTGGAACAAAAGAAATTAGAGATATTCATAAGTGGTTCACTCTTTAAGCCAAAAAGGATAAAGACAAGCATGAAATAAAAGGAAGCTATTACAATACCTAAGAGTGAAGATAAAGATGTTGGCAAAGAAGAAAGTGTTGCAAAGATAATGAGACAAATAGGAGGAGAAGAGGAGTCAGAGGAATTGGAAGATGAAAATTTTTCTCCGATATGATTAGAATTTGTTGATCCTCATGTTGTCCATTCATTTCTGCATAGTGAAAAATTTGATAGAGATGCTGGTTTGTGGGATGAATTTTCTCCAATTCAAAGAACCCTTGTGTTGAAAAGGCTTATTCATCACTTGATTAAAAAAAATATTGTAGTATCTAGTATTTCTTGTTTATTACCTAGTGAATTGGTTACAAAAGTGGAGAAGATGGTTGTATAGTTCAATGATGATTTTTGGACTTTGGAGAAGAAAATTTAGAAGAAGTGTTTAAGCGTAACATAGAAAATGTCTCTTCTTATCGTTAAGACAAACAAATTGCTTGAAACAAATAAAAAAGGTCTGCCATTGCTACTTTCAATGGCCTACTACAATGGACAATTTCAAAGGACAATGTGAGAAGATTAAGAGTGAGCTCAAAGAACAAGGTAAAACCTATGATATATTTAGTTACAAGGAAGGAAAGTAGAGGAAAAGGATACGAGAACTGCAGGGTGAACCGATGTATCAATAGAAGAAGATAAAATATTTAATCAAGGCCTTCTAGATTGAGAAGGACATGGTGGAAATCAGGATGGAGCATGTTGTCGACATCATAGCAAACTTTATCTTTGTTCACTGGCAAACTTTTGGTATTCTTTTTCAAATAGAAAACTATACCAAATTGTGGTGCTTTTGTTGGATATATAGTTTCTATAGGTATCTAGATAGTTATGATCTTTTTAGTATATCACCTACAACATATAAGGGTCTATCGATGAGCATGCCTTTTTAGTCTTAGTTGTGGTAGCTCTTGGAAAATGTAATACACATTATAAGACCTTAAGTGTGACCTATCTATTGGTCATAGTATAACATCTAATTGGTCTTAGGTATCGATGCTATGTATTAAATGTAATTGTAACATTCTTAGAATTGGAGTTGTCACATGTTTAGTATGAAGCTGACATATGTAAGATCGGATAATTTTATAAATAAAGAAGAACATTTTTGTACCCGGAGGGTGTTTATACATGGGTGTGTGTGTTTTATATCGGTGGTATGCGAAGTGACTATAAATCCATGCAATGAAGATCCATGTTCATGTAGAGAATTTTATTAATCTTAGTGGTAGATTCTATCTCTCTTCATATATTTTGGCAGTAAGCCCTTGTGTATTGGCAGTGAGCCTTTTGTATTAGCAGTGAGCCTTAATAGTTTGTAAGTTAGCCTTATTATATCTATAGTGAGCAATAATGATGATGATCCACTGAAAAATCATCATAACAGTGTCACCTTAACAAGTGTTCTACATTTCATTAAAATTAGCTTCTCTGTGGTTTTTTGCATCTTGGATTTTCCACATAAAATCCTCGTGTTCTCAGTGTCAGTGTTTCTATGTTCTTAATGCTTCTAGTTATGTAGAAATTTGATATGCTTAAATGAAATATATAAAGTGGTTAATACTATTTTTTGTGAGTAAACCAACATAACAAAAGCATTACAAGTTGTGCGGGAATATCTGATCCAGCCCCCTCTTAGTTATTCAACATGATCAACATAGATATTGTGAACAAGAAGATAGTTAAATATAATTTCACAATAGATAAGTACACAAATTGGAAGCTTAATGATAATGAAATAGAAATAGAATTAAAATATAATAATTAGTTGTACATATGTCAAATTCCAAGTTTTTGACCTTAGCATGTGACTAGAGATATAAAAAAGATTATATCCACTAGATACTAGCGTATTCATTTTATTGATTCATTAATCCCTAATTGAATAATAGTTTTATGTATAAATATTCAAAAGAAAGATATAATGGATCCTTTGATTATTCTATTTAACCTAAGAAGAAACTATAGTTGGTATTAAGTCACATGAAAGAGATTTACAATACTCACATTAGATATTTCTCTATCACCAGTAAAATATTATTATACAACAGTCAAAAAGTGTGGCATGAAGATCCTAGGGTTCTTCCTATGGTTCAAGGGAGCTATGTTTGTATCCAAGAATCAACATATCTCAATAATATGCAATGAAATTAGTAAAATTATATAGTGCTTGAGAATCAGTATGTAGAAAACTATTGTCTTTTATTTTAGGAAGTGTGCATTTGCGTTTGAGTGAGAAAGAAAATTAATATGTAAGGCCTAAATACCTCACACTAGAGATGGATATAGCTGAAGACATTATATTTTTCCATTAGTATATGGAAGGAAAAAAATGAGGGTAAAAGTACAAACCTGTGTCACACTTTAACAAAGGAAGAGGACCACGACATGCAAAATTGTTAAACTTTAACAACATAAAAGTGGCATTTGTTTTTAGAATTTGAAAATGATGTAAAATAACAAAATGTATAAAATTGGATGTAGTTTATGCCTATAATTTTTAAATTTTTTTTTGAATAAGCATTGACCTAGTTTTTTAATTTTTGAAGTCCATTTTTTAATTGCTGAAAAAATGCTAAAAATGTAGGGTCTAGTTCCCTCCAACTAAATATATGCAAATAATTTTTTTTCCTCCGATTTCAAAATATGTTTTAGATGACATGTACATATAGTGCATAAAAAAAGAAATATTGGTTTTTGGTATATATTTTGTCTGTTATAACTATTCAAAGCTGGAGTTACCCGAAATTAACAGTTTTTTTCTCCCTCCACATCTGCCCTAGAAAATCTAAACCAAATACAAAACAAATTACATATTCTTTAAGAGGACTCTCTCTTCTAGTGTTAAATATAAGTTGTAAATATTTTCGACATGATTTTCTATTTTTTTTTTTTGAATGAGCGTGTTCTTGAATGTTAAAATACCTACTTGGTGTTTTTCAATTTACAATATAGTATATGTAATTAAAACACAATAAAAATTATATGACCATAATCTAGACTCCGAGCTCTACAAAAGGGTGTTTTTAGATTTTTAAAAAAGCTGAATTGTGATGGGGCAAATAGCCTCCAAACACACCTTTTTTCCTAAAATCTCATTTTTTGCTTGTGTTGCTGCCACATGGGATGCCACATAGGCACTTTCGGCCGGACCTGGTTCGGCCGAAATAGGTTTGGACGAAACTAAGGATGACCAAACATGGTCACCATGCAACCATGACCCTTTATCTCATATTGTAAAGAATTTTTTTTTAAATAAAAAATACATAATTTTCTAAACTGCGAATTAAAATAAGGTTTTTTTGAAGAAAATCATTTTTTTAATAGTTTTAAGGTGTATTTTTTTGCATTAAAGGACAACTACAAATTAAAATTATCAACTAGGTTTGTATTTTTTATAATTTTAGTTATTTTTTATTTTTTTTATTTGTTTTATTTAATTAAAGTATTATTTAATATTAATTTATGAACAAGTATCAATATCATTTTTAATTTTTTTATCAAGAGTATATGGTTTTGTGTATGTAGGTGAATCAAAGCTCTCAATTTGAACAATTTGTGCAATGGGGAATAAAAGAAACAGATTAAAACAATTTGATCAAAAAAGGGATGACAATATGAAAGGTTATACAAAACGTAATCAAGATGACCCTGTTGAAGTTGAAGAAGATTCAATTCAAGTAGAGGAACAAATTGGTAGAAATATACCTTTTGATATGGGCAATTTTATGGAGATGAATGAGGAATCATTTTTTAGTCAATTTTCATCTAACGAATTGGTACCTCAAAGCACAATAAAAAAACAATGCAAAAAGATTTGGGATGAATATTTTCAAAGTAAAAGTCTGATTGGAAAAGCATAATTATTTGTCAGGTTATTCAGGAAAAAGGAAATGACTCCTTTTTTGGAGTTGTTAGGTGTTGATAACAAGAAAAACTCAGGAGACAATGTAAATTGAACAATAGTTGAAAATTTCCAAGATGCATTGAACGACATTAACAACTCAAGTCGAGGAGCAGATTTAAGTGCTGCATGTAGAGCATTGATGACTACTTTATCTAGTAGGAGGTTGACACAGAGAAAACAAGTACATGCAATTTCTGATTTACTAAATGTATCTAGAAGAGCTGTTCCAAGATATATCAAGAAGAGAAATATGTTAGATGAAAATATTCAAAATAATTGGGTTAATATTTGTAGATTTCCTCAAAAAGACAAGATTTTTGAAGATGTAAAAAGATAGGTCATTGAATATTGGACCACTCACTCTCGTGTTTTTTCTAATAGAAGGGATACTATACAGATGAAAGATGAAGAGACTGGTATGAAAACTACACACCCAAAACATTTTATAGATGCAACACAAAGTGAATTGTTTGAATCATTCAAGCACAAATTTTTAGATGTGAAAATATGTCAAAGAATGTTTGAGAGATTGCGCCCTTGCTTTGTACGAATAAATAAGGTTCATGAAACTTGTTGTTCCTGAAATCATGTTGAGTTTCATCTATATTTTCAATCCTATAAAAAGGTTATGGCAGTACTTAATTTAGATATGGTCATCCCTAGAAGTACGACACAATTTGTGAAGTCTATTTTATGTGAAAAATTAGAAGATTCAGATGAGTTCAAAGTACAATGTATAAAGACTGCATGTAGTGATTGTGGAGATTTACATAAATTTCCATTGCAAATTGAGAATATTATTCTTGCAATGCCAGTTTTGTGGAAGAGATTTGAATATGTGACATACCAAACTAAGACAAGAGATGAATCCATAAAAATTGTATTGAGGGGAAGTGAATTGCCCTACCTTGAGTTTATAACCATGTTTCATACTATAATTTATCCACATATCCAGCATTGTCATGGTGCACGATGGCAAGCTAAACAGTTTCGTGATTCCAAAATTTTTTTTCCACCTGGTTGTATTCTCAGTTGTAGATTTTGCGGAGAAATATACATTCTCTCCTCAAAAAGAGGTTCAAAGTCAATATTATCATTCTGATCAAGTTGCAATGTTTGTCCATGTGACCTAGAGAAACGCACAATTTGTTTTTGATGAGGTAGAAAGTACCAATCCAAATGAACGCATTATCATCAAGGAGGTTTATTTCTATATCAGCGATGATAAAGTTCATGATAGGAGCTATGTGGCTCATTGTTTTGCAATGTATTTTGAAGATA
>MU226669.1:1060061-1076909 GCA_018584345.1 Thuja plicata
GCTTCACAACATTGGATTTGGTCTGATGGTTGTGCAGGTAAATTTATGCACTTCAATTCATTTTCATTCTCATTGATTACTTACATTAAATTGTTATGTGATTGAACTATTTTCCATACAACTTAATTTTGCAGGACAATTTAAATCCGCAAAAGCCTTTAATTGGCTAACTATGCAACATGCTAGATGCAATGTTAAGTTTTTGTGTAACTTCTTTGAAATTGGACATGGAAAAGGAGACCATGATGGAGTGGGAGCATGTGTGAAGCGTTCACTTTGCCAACATGAACTTGTAGGTATAAATTGTGTGAACAATACAGATAAATGTATATCTAAATATAAATCAAATAGTATATAATTTAAACATATCTATCCATTTCCTTTAAACTGATAGTTCAAAATTTAGAGGTAACAGGATAGAGAATTCAAAGAAAATTGTTGAATGGTGTGAAAATCATTTTTCTAGTCAGGACACCAAATACAACAAACGTTATTTTTGGGAAGTGAATGGTAATTTATATTTTGTAGGAAAATTTTAAATTTAAATTTAATTTCGTGTTCATCTATGCTATGATAATTGCTGATCTAAAAATGTGCAACTTTCATTTCATATTTGTAACAGATATAGAGCAATCTAATCCTTACAATTGTCAAAGGATTGTTGGTAGTTTTAGTTTACATCAATTGATAAGTACCAGAAAACATAAGCCTCTATTGATTCAAGTAAGAGAAAAATCATGCTTTTGTGTTGATTGCGTTAAGGACAATCCAATGAGTCAATGTGAGAATTTTGCAAATGGATATGTTTCATGATGGGATATGAAGGAGTTAATCAGAATGCCTCCTTATGAAGATGATGACATTGACATAAACATTCATGATCCTATATATTTAGCTGATTACGGGCGTGTTTTTGATTTAGTTGCTACATGTTCGTGCACATGTACATGTTCTTTTATTTAAATTTAATTTATTATACTTTTTATTTGAATTTAATATCTAATCTGGATTTGTATAGGTGATATTTTTGCTGTAGTTGCAGATCCTGACAATGAAGAAAGTGTAGATTATTATCTACTAAGATGCACGAAAGCTAAATACAAGTTTCCAGAAGAAATTGTAGATGGTGATGGGAAGTCATATCCGACTGGTTCGGTTGTTATTGAAGGAACATATTATCATCAAATAAAGATAGAAAAAATGGTGTTCAATTTATTGAATATATGTCTAGCAAAAAAGTTCTACATTACAATCACTTGGTTATAGAAACAAAGTTGCAATTTGAGACATTGCAAAAAAGAGGACGTGGAAACCAAAAGTGGAGGTTGCCTATTGAAGAACATGAAAAACTTTTGGAGATAATAAAAGATAGAGAGGAACTAGACTATATGCATCATGAGCTTTAGGATAAAATTCTTTTTGTACCTCTCGTACTTTCATATTTGAAATCTATAGTTTGAACTCTTACTTAATGTATTGGATATTGGAGATATGGTTTTAATATATACCTTGAATATATTAGTTAGGTGTATTTTAATTGTTCAAAGAATTTATTATATAGCTTTAAATAATGTGTGTTATAGATTTATGTTTTGATTTGTATGTTTTGAGACCTCCCCTTATGACATCCCCTTTTAAATGACTTTTAATTACTTACATGAAAACTTCAATAGACTAGTTAGGTGTAATTTAACTGTTTAATGAATTTATTATATAGCTTTAAATAATGTATGTTGTTATAGATTTATGTTTTGATTTGTATGCTTTGAAACCTCCCCTTAAGACATTCCCTTAAGACTTCCCATTTTAAATGACTTTTAATTACTTACATGAAAACTTCAATAGCTTAGTTAGGTGTAATTTAATTGTTCAATGAATTTATTATATAGCTTTAAATAATGTATGTTTTTATAGATTTATGTTTTGATTTGCATGTTTTGAGACCTCCCCTTAAGACATCCCCTTAAGACTTCCCCTTTTAAATGACTTTTAATTACTTACCTGACAACTTCAATAGATTAGTTAGGTGTAATTTAATTGTTCAATGAATTTATTATATAGCTTTAAATAATGTATGTTGTTATAGATTTATGTTTTGATTTGTATGCTTTGATACCTCCCCTTAAGACACCCCCTTAAGAACTCCCCTTTTAAATGACTTTTAATTACTTACATGAAAACTTCATTAGATTAGTTAGGTGTAATTTAATTATTCAATGAATTTATTATATAGCTTTAAATATGAAATAACTCATTCACATACATATAATAAATGACATATAGCTAATAAATGACATCCCCTTAACTCATTCACATACAACTAATAAATGTCATCCCCTTAACTCATTTACATACATATAATATGTAATGACTAAAATGAACAGGTACATATGTAATTTGTCTAAAATATGAAATAACTCATTCACATACATATAATATGCAATGACTAAAATGAACAGGTACATATGTAATTTGTCAAAAATATGAATTAACTCATTCACATACATATAATATGCAATGACTAAAATGAACATGTATATATGAAATAGCACACCAACATATAACATGTAAATATATATGTCTGAAATAACATGTATCTATGAAATGTCTAAAATATGAAATATCATGTACCAACATATAACATGCAAATGTATATGTCTGCATGTACATATGAAATGTCAACAATATATTTGTGAAATATGAAATATGTAAAATAGCATATATATGTAATCATATACTAGGACCATATCCTGATTTGTGACCTGATCCGGGTCCACCTCCTCTTGATCTCTGTGTGCAATAAAAGAAATATATGTACATGTCATGCATACACACATCTATAATAAACTAAATACTTATGATCATAGAAAAATTAAGTTTGGAAAAACGTATAAATTTACCTGTCTATCATGATGCACAGGATGGTCAGGAGTCTGTAAATCTCCATATCCATTCTCCACACTGTCCAAAACACTCTGGAGAACATGTATATACATATATTTTAAAATCAAAAGTTTAATTCAAATTATTTATACATGTACATGTGTAAGTTTTTTAAATACATCATAATATATACCGTTGCAGTGTATAATGCTCTCCCAATATCACTCAACTCTGAATCATTTAAGGTCACATCACTGGGATCCACCTGCTCATGTAAGGACACATGTGAGCGATCAATCTGCTCATGTGTAAGCAAGCTAGTAAAAAGTTGATGAACTGGACATGATGAAGTGGAATGTGTAGATTTGTCAAATACACTCTACTGAGGAGTTGTAGTTGGTATAGGAATATCATCCTATCTCTATGCACAAATAGATTTGCTAAGAATGGTGGGGAAAAATGATGGGAAATCCGTGAGACGAACCCCACTGATAATCTGTAACGCCTGATATGAGAAAAGTAAATCAGTAGATAAACATGTGGAAATAGTACACAACCAGTCTATCTCTACTACAGCTACAACCTCTAAGGGAGATGGTATATCTACTGTCTGGTATGGATTAGAAGTAGAAGATGCATCTTGTGTAGGTGGAGGAATGCGACTATAATGGTAGTGCAACATGTATCTGTCTACACAATCAAATGACATCTCATGTACCTTTGTTGCGATACTCGCAATACTAGAATATACATTTGACCTGATCTGGTCATCAAGTACACTCTGTCCTGCACCTGTCCCTTCCAAAAATTTTGGTACGACCAAAAGGTTTGGACCCAACTTTACCCACTTATTATCGGGAAATGGGGCATTAGGCCCCCTGAATCTATCTAGTAATCTCCCCTTCCCCTGTCCAGCATGATCGGGAAAATCTGTGTAATCAACCTCATGATGCAAATGAAATTCTACAAACAATTGTTTGCAGAAATATAATGGAAGCTCATCCTTCTTGGGCCACCTATGATGAGCAGCCAACCATCAAGGATAAATAAATGGTGCAACAAGGTCATCCATACATCGAGTGGTCATATAACCTCTGACCTGGGATCTGTCTCGATGAAAAGAAAACATAGTCTTCACCTGAGCGATGGAGACCCCTTAGTCAACCTGTCTATACTTCACAGTGCGAGTAACACTACGAGAGAGAGAAGTGTAGAATGTATCAATAGATAAACTATCATACGGGTTGTATCATTAAACTATTTCAATCATACAAATGAGGTCCTCTCTAATAATCTTCACCATGTCCCTATTAGGGAGGGTAGATGAATGTATCCTGTCATCAAGAACCTCAATAGCTTTCCTCAAATGAGTTATAGTACTCACGAATAACTCCTCTTTGTCCTCTCTAGAGTCAGCAGATCTATGAGAAGAGCCGGTGATACCATCCCCCTATACACTAGCATCTCTCAAATCTACAAGTGCATCCCCTCTACCCAATGCCATGTGTGATAGAAAAAATAGATATATATATGCTTGAAAGTATAAAGAAGAATATATGTCTAAATCTTTGCACATACATACATGGTCCAATTCTAATTTAAATAAATATATATTTTTAAACACATACAATATAAATAAATAAACAAGTGAAAACACTCGAATGCATATACATTTGAAAAAAATGATTTAAAATATTATGTGTACATGTACATGTATATTTCTGTAAAACTTGGTTTATTAGTCTAGTTGAATGTAGATTAATGTTTAAAGGTTTAAAGGGATCAACTTGATTTATTTCTCAATTAATTTTTAGCACGTTAGGGTTTATGTTGGTTAATGTTCCAATTTCATGTTAGTTCGAAAGAAAAATTCAATTTAGCACATTAAGGTTTATGTTGATTTATATGTTTCACTAGTAAATCATGTGTTGGTTTCATGTCAGGTTTCATGTTAGTGATCAATATGGTCAGGGTTTCATGTTACAGTTCATGTTAATATTTATGTTAAATTATTTGTTTCTATTTCATATTTCAATTTCATGTTAGGGTTTGATGTTGGTTTCATATTAGGGTTTCACATGTTTACCTGGTACGTGCAAATGTTATGTTTAATATAAACTTTGTAATACTAGAATGTTTTCTAATGTCTTGTAATATTTTCCTAATGTTTTGTAACATTTTATTAAGGTTTTGTTAGGGTTCATGTTAGGGTTCATGTTAGTTACGGTTTCATCTTAGGGTCCAATATGGTTAAGGTTTCATGTTAGGGTTAATGTTAGAGTTTATGTTGATTTATGTTTCAGTTTCATGTTAGGATTCATTTGTTAGAGTTTATGTTTTCGTAAGTAACATTTTCCTGTACTATTTTGTAACATTTTTTTAATGTTTTGAAACATATGTAATAAAACTAAATTAATTAAAACTAAATTACATTTTCCTAATGCTTTGTAATAGTTTCCTAATATTTTGTAACATTTTTCTAATGTTTTGAAACATGTAATAAAACTAAATTAATTAACTAACTAACTAACATATGATTCTAACTAAAAAATAAATTTAAATCTACATTAAACAATATTTTATATTTTATAAAATTAAAAATAACAAAATTAAAACAAAAAAACATCAAATAATAATAAAACTACATTAATTTAACATAACAAAATTAAAAAACATTAAAAAAAAACAAAAAAAAAATTCCTACCTATTTTTGGCCTAAGTACTCCTATTTCACTCCTCAAATCTTGGAAGGCGCTTAGTGCAAATGAGCCGCTCTAACCAAATTTTGGCATTTATATAGTTTTTATGGGTTCCAGCCAAAATGGGTCCGACCGAAACTGTTTCAGCCAGACTAGTTTCGGCCGAATCCCCTCTACCACATTGACACCACATGGTGCCACATGTGCGCCATGTATGTCTGGTCAAAATGGGTCTGGCCGAAAGGGGTCCAGCCGATATAGGTTTGGCTGAAACATGTCAAATGGTACCCAAGTGTGACACATTTTCATACTTTTACCCATGATACACACCATCAGTTTATACTATACTAACAGACATGGCACAATACTACCCAATGCCAAGGTTACCGATACTGCCAAGTACAAAGCATCCTGACGAACACTATTCAGTGTTACCCGATGAAAATAAGGACAAAGGAATCCAAAGAGTAACCAACAGTGCAACCCAATGATGTAGTCAAGAGAGGAACCCGATAGATGAAGGGAACTTGACAATTAGCTCAAAGAAGGAACACTGACAGACTTTTAGTTCACACCAACGATCAAGAACCAACAGTCAGTTACATCCCACAAAAAGTGGATTTGACTTTCCACGTCAGATAAATCACTGAAGTTTTTTATTTAGCTTCTTCATATGTTTTAAATCCATTAAGTACGGGAAAATCAATGTAAATATTATTGTTTTTATCAGTTTAACTATTTTAAAACATGCAAACTAAAGGATCAAGGTTAAGTTGTATACCTTGGATCTATAGTTAACATTGTAATGCATGATTCTTAAATAGGTCAAATACTTATATAAATAGATGCTCAAAAATTTTTGATTATGTTGTTTGATGATGATTGTAGTCACTGAGAGAATCTAAGGATCAGATAAGAGAATTCATGCAACAGCACAGACAAAGATCAAATCAGTTGTCAAGAATAGAACAAGGGCTACCAACAAGCAAGTAAAGGTATTAATCAATCACTATAGATGATATTCATATACTGTGAGCTTTAAGGATCTGTAATCATAAATTATAGATTGCATACAGTCAAGTGAAACATATTGTACACATTCAAGCAAGTGGGGTACACTTGAGAAATACTTTCAAGGAAGGTGGACTTAACAGTCCTATTGTAAATCTCTTAACCAAGTGCACACTTCATTAGTGTTTCTAAATATCTTAACAAAGTAGATCCTAATAGGTCTCCACATTAATACTCCTAAGAGGGTAGATCATTAGAAGTGATCAATTGTAAACCTTTATCAGGTCCCTTCCAATCTGCAGAGAGTGAAGTTTTGTTGGTGCCATCTCGACCACAGTTTTTACTTCCTAACAGGAGTTTTTTGTGATATCATATCTTGTGTTATGTGTCTATTACTTTCATAAATTTTTCTATGAATGTTGCATACAATTAAGTTTATGAATTAATACTACTTGCATAAGAAAGAACATCAAATATGGTTGGTAATACAATAAAGATTCATTACTAATGATAAAAGGTGAAAAGTGTTAAAATTTTTAGAGGTATTGATTCACCCCTCCCGTCTTAGTACTACTTCCCATTAATCCCAACAATTGGTATCAGAGATAAGTCTCTTCCTTGAAATCTGAAAGGATTAAGAGAAGAGATCATACAATGGATAAGTACAAACTTGATAAAAATATTGAGAATAAAAATCTTGAAATTTAGATGTTCTATGAATAGTATAAAGGAGCTAGAATCAGTATGAGATAGTTGCTGGATGAAAGCAAGAATATGGCATCTCACTATAATGAGACATATTATCTTGAGGAATATATTCCAAATTTATTTGAATGTTTAGGATCAAATATAAGAAAGGCATCAAGTACATTAGAAGAATACATCAAAAGCCTAAGTGAGATCAATCTATTTCTGGCTAGACAAGTCAAATCTCTGCAAATCAGTCAATAGGCACAGATGATAAGAATGACTGATGTCATGAATAATGCAAGGCAAGCTGAACAAGAAATAACTCTAGCCATTGATGATAGAAGAAATATTACATACAAGCTACAAGAAAAGGATTTTAAAATACAAAGACTTAAAGAGCATCACCATGAGGTAACTAATCAGATTATTCTTATGAGTCAAGAAGCAAACATAATGAATGTGGAACTCATTGAAATAATACAGATTATTGGTGAACTAAGAGAGGAGAATGAAAAACTAAAGAATGAGGCTAGAATTCAAAAAAAATATAATGACATGATTAAGAGAGCCGAAGAGAGTACAAAAAGGATGGATGAATTCTTGAATGCACAAAGAAGACCCAACACCAATACTGGACTAGGGTACACAGAGCATTTAGAGTCATCAAATGAAGCTGATCCAAAACATGCCTACACCAATCCTAGACTAAGTAAGATGACATGAAATCACAGTGGAAACAAAGGCCACACCAGAAATGTCTGTAGGAGTAAAGAAAAAGGTATTCCTAAATTCACATTACATTCATAAGACATTGTTATAATTATAGCAAGAAAGGACATAAAGCACATGAACGTAAATCAAAGGTGAAAGAACCAAAGAAGGAAACCTATATGGAAAAGTATTGTCTGACCTGCAAAATACATGGAAAAACATCTCTTGAATGTAGGAAGAAGAAAATTGAAGCATGGAAACCCAAAAATCAAGAAAATGCATATAAACTAAGAAGTGTCATTAATTCATATGTTTGAGACTACAATACATGGATAAACTACACAACATGTGGTAGATATGGTCACAAAGCTGAAAATTGCATGAGAACATGGACCAAAAGGTCTAGAGGCTAGACCAACCCAGGAATGGCATGTTTGCACTGTCATAAGGTTGGACATCTAAAGAAGGATTGTTGAGACCGAATAACAGAAACCACCAATTTTGCAAATGGAAACACCATTGAAGACATCAAGAAAATGAGAAAGAAAATGTGGAGGAAAGCTTCAACCATTGAGGAAGCTAGACCAATAAATGCAGTAGGTGACACCTCATCCCATGGATCTGGTGACATCACCACCCCAGCCTAAAGATGAACAAGTAAGTATGGAACTGCACTACACCAAGTCACACTTTACGTCAGTTCCATTATACAAATTGATAGATAGTCAACATTTGCATGAATAAAGATGCATATTATGTTACTTGTTACAATTATTAGAAAACAACTCTGCCGGTAAATTCATACTGAAAATCATCGGTAAATATAAAGGATGAGAGGTCTACACTTACCAATAATTTTCGTTCAACACATAAAAAGGGTAAGTCGCTAATGTAACCCAACACCCTTCGGTAAGGAAGGAAAGTCACAAAGTTGTCTTGAAACAACACCAAGATCCATCAGTGAAAGAAACAAGATTATAGCCATCTTGAGCATCCTGTCAACACTGAGAATGTTACTTGAGAGTCTTTGCAATGAACTCCTTCTTCATGACCCAACGAGTTGTTGAGCATTTTGGATAGACTTAGGGAAAAAGTCTATAAATACTCAACGGAAGCACTTCATTTCTCACACGCAATTTGAGAAGAAAGAGCAGAGAGAAAATAGATTGATAAGAGAGAATTTAGTAGA
Source organism: Thuja plicata (assembly GCA_018584345.1). Lineage (NCBI taxonomy): Eukaryota > Viridiplantae > Streptophyta > Pinopsida > Cupressales > Cupressaceae > Thuja > Thuja plicata. Next base: position 1,069,245 of record MU226669.1, read on the forward strand.
GAAACCTCAACTTGATCCAACGCACTCCAAACCATTCATTCACAAGTTACACGGATCAAAGTAAGTACCGAGCACACTGAAGAACTCTATTGTTATTTTTGAAAAAGCCATAAATTTGAAACACAATGGCAACCACATAAAGAATAGTAAAATTAAAGAATAATAAGAAGAATGTTGTTAAGTTGATAAAGAATAGAACTAGTGTGGAACCTAAGTACAAGATATGCCTAGAGATCGCATCGCAACCCGATGATTCTGGCACATTTTCAAAAAGTCTACCTAGGGTTTTGCTGATAGAAGACGTAAGGTCCTACATTCACAAAAAGATCACTGAGATAGGTGATCTGGAGATAGACCAAGCTTACAAGAGGCTATGTGATGCACAAGGGAACCTGAAGGAAGAGAAAAAACACCTATAGGTAAAATGGATAATAAATTCCCTATATTTCTTGAGGGTTTTCAAAAATGACTGGATTAGGTTAGTTCTGAGCAGAATGCACGACCAAAAGTTATGGTTGGATGAACCCAAGAAAATCACAAAGGATGTATTACATGTTGTAACAGGTGACCATATAACCGACAAACCTAGGGCACATAAGCATCCCTCTCTGCTAGAAGTTGAAAAAATCACCAATTTTGTGTGGGATAACATATGACTTAAGCTGAAAACCATCACTGATGAGGAACTGAGGTTTGGTGCATGTGCCATAGGGTACAAAATCTTCCAAGCTAGTAGGCTAAACCACATAGCATCAACAATAGTAAGCAAAACTTAGAAGATTTTCACAAAGGGAATATAGATGGATCTATGTGAGATCCTGCTGAAGCAACTTGATGAGAATATGACAACAATTAGATCTGCAAAGAAAAAAACTTGTAAGTTTGGTTCAATTATCATGTGTATATTCTTTTATTTTCAAAAACACTTTCCTTCAGTTGGAAAAGTGAAGTGCGACACTACCAAGCCAGTCACATTGCATATTAGTGACCTTATCAAGTTACTAGGTGACAACTTTGATTCAATGATGAATGAATACTTCCTTGACTTCAAGGAAAAGATGATGAAAAGATTGAGGATCCATGAAAAGTTGATTGAACAACATAGGGATGAAATATATTTTATGGTAGATACAGATTTCACTCACGTTAAACTAGTTGTACTAAGGAGAGCTTGGTTAGCACCTGTTGACTATGAGATTAACATAGATTAAGCACAAAATGCAATTGATGCATTAATGAATGAACCAATTGACAGTAAGAAACTGAGATTTGGGACATATGAAGAGGCCAAGTCCAAGATTAAAATAGGCCTAGTAATCAAGAATACTAACAACAAGAAAAACAGATGGTGAAGAATCTTGAAAAGATGTCGTTGGCCAATGAGGAGGAGAAAGAACAAACAGAGGAAACCAAGGAACAAGGTACCATCAGTGAAGAGTAAGATGAGAAAGAATAATATTCTGAGGTCACTAAATCTGATGTGCCTCCACCTCCTACCAAGAAATGAAGGACCAAAAAAGCTCAGAGGACAAGGAGGAAAACAACAAAAGATACTACACCTCTCAAGAAAGGTCAAGTGAGTACATGTAAGAGGAAGCAACAAACAGAGAAGCAAACTATGAAACAAACACCTACCAATAGGAGGAAAAGATTGGTCAGGACCAAAGTTGACATAGAAGATTCAAAAGAGGATGAGCCTGATGTAGAGAAGAAAATCTCAACCCCTAGAACAATGGAAGAAATTGCTAATTTAATTTCTAAAAAAGGTACCATGACTGATATAAAAATTAGACAATGGAAAAAACTTGAACTAGAGGACCAACATAAAATACAAGATGAAATAATCAGGGAAATGGTCAAGTTCAAATATGTACCAGTAGAATTTGTTGATCAAATACCAAAAGAACAGGGTGACATAATTTCACAACAATGGTCATATGCTCTACACATAGAAAAGGAAATGAGGGAGAGGGTAATTGTCACATTCATGCCTCCCAAATCCCAAATGGAAGAGATCAAAGAAATGATGAATAAACACTCAAGAAAATTTGTGGCAAAGATAAGAGCTTACAAAGTGCTACAGGATAAATATATCGAGTTGGACAACATGAATGAGGCTAAATGGAGACAAATCCTAGAACTACCTGCAGAATCAACAAGTTGTGAGAATCAATTACTTTTCACCAACACACCTCATGTAGAGGAGTAGAAAGATAAATCAAGTCCTAAGCACATTTCTTTGGATAATGTAGATAATAATGAGCCCATTGACTTATAAAAAGTCATGGATGATCTTGACATTCAAGAAATTACTCATTATGATTCTGATAAAGATCCACAGAAGGAATATGACGCCATTTTCATATCTCTTAAGGATCAAAACAAGCAGCAAAAATTGGAAACACAAGGAAATAAATACATGGATGTTGTTGATGAGACATGGAAAAACACTTCAATCATTGACATAATAGGAGTGGACCGTGTAGATCAACTAAAAAAAGATGAAGATGTCACTACTCAATAACCTTAAATCAATGAGCAGGAAACACTTCTAGATGCAGCACAAGTGGGCACACATATTAATATGCAAATATTGATGAAAGCCATAAATCTTCTAGAAGGAAATGAACAATCTACTGCAATAGATACAAGCATACCTGAGGACAAGGGTGATGCAGAAATAAAAGACACAATAGATGAAAAGAAAGATACAATTGCAGATCAAGATGAAACTAATGATCAGAAAGACTAGTCTACTGATCAAAATAAAGAAGAAGAAAAACAAGTAGAGAAGGAAAAGCAGAAGGAGAAGAGTGAAGAAGCAAAGAAAGATGAATAAAAAACTAAAGAGAAATATTTTGAAACACGTAAGGTTGGTGAAGAGATTTCTTTACCTAACCGACAGGTGAACCCTAAGTAGAAGGCATAAGAGGTCTCATCTACAAAGCCCTTACCGAGCACTTCAGAAAAGAAAAATGAACTAGCAATGATAGTTCATACATCTTCTTCTACACAAATCTCAAGGAAGAAGAAGAGAAAGAACAATAATCCAGTCACTCTGGATGAAATTATTGAGATTCCAGTATGGGATCCTAGAACATTGGATCTTACTGAGTTGACGAAGTATGCAAGACTTTGTGAAAGGAAATCCATGCTAGATAAGTTGAGAAAAGCCACAAAGGAGGCAAAAGTACTTGAAGTTGCACAAAGAATACTTAAGCAAATAGTACCTGACATAGATGTTGGTTAAACAACCCCCATGCTTGATCAATTAGTGGTTCTCACTGATGCAATCACACCTCAGAACATAGATGCTGAAAAGGATATGGAAGAAAGACTTGAACATAAATATGAATTCAAGTTTAGCTAAGAAGATAAGCCAAGAAGTGGTGCTACAAAAGGTAAAGCTATCTGAAATGGTAAGCATAGTAGACCCCATAATTTTAGAAGCTATAACCTTGATTCAAAAATTGGGCACACTAGATCAACTCACAAAGGAGTATACTGATAAGATAGCATAGATTGATGTTGATCTTCAAGCAAGCACACAAGGTCTCACAAACAGTGAAGGGGAAATCAAATTGCACAATGAATAGCTCAAGAAAGAAAGGAAGCCGAGACAAGATATATAGATTATAGAAACAAGATTCAAAGATGAGGTGAATGACCTTCAAGCTCAACTCTTACCAACGCTCACATTATTGTAGCAACATATGACAGAGGCAAGAACACTTATTGCCACCCTAGAAATGTTTGTCCTAGGCAACATTTATGATGTACATGCCAGGATTGAGCTAGAGCACATGGCATTAGAACTACTCAAAGAAAATGGGAGAAAATGATCAAAGATATCAAGAACACTCACTTCCACATTCTTGACACACTATAAGTTATACACTTTTGTCACATTTTTTACAACTTATAAGTTGTACATTTTTGTCATGATTATCAAAAAAGAGGGAAATGATATGTACAATCAATCAGTAAAAAGGGGAAATGAAAGAATGATATGTATAGTCAATTAGTTTAAAGGGGAAATGAAAGGAGGAAATGATATGCACATTGAGTCATTTGAAAGAGGAGAGAAAAAAAAAGGGGAATGTATAGTACAAAGGAAATTATACATGTACATATACTTATACTATATTGATGCATATAGTTAGGGGGAGTCATATAATAAAAAGGATATATAAATGCTGTACATACTAAATACTTTAGTATTATGCACACATTAGTTTTTGATACTAATGTCAAAGGGGGAGCTTGAAGACATTATATTTTTCCATTAGTATATGCAAGGAAAAACATGATACACACCATCGGTTTATACTACATTGACAAACTTTTACTGATACTGCCAAGTACAAAGTATCCTGATGAACACTATTTAGTGTTACCCGATGACAATAAGGAGAAAGGAACCCAACAAGTAACCAATAGTACAACCCAAAGATATAGTCAAGAGAGGAACCTGAAAAATGAAGGGAACCCAACAATTAGTTCAAAGAAGGAACACCAAAAGACTTTCAGTTCACACCGACAATAAAGAACCGACAGTTAGTTACATCTCACAAAAAGTGGATCTAACTTTCCACGTCAGATAAATAACTAAAGTTTTATATTTAGGTTCTTGATTTGTTTTAAATCCATTACGTATGGGAAAAGCAATGTAAATATTATTGTTTTTATCAGTTTAACTATTTTAAAGCATGCAAACTAAAGGATCAAGGTCAAGTTGTATACCTTGGATCTAGAGTTAACATTGTAATGTGTGATTCTAAAATAGGTCAAATACTTGTATAAATAGATTCTCAATCAATTGTGAACATGTTGTTCGATGATGATTGTAGCCACTCAGAGCATCTAAGGATCAAACAAGAGAATTCATGCAGCAACATAGACAAAGATCAAATCAGTTGTTCAGAATAGAAAAAAGGCTACCGATGAGCAGGAAAAGGTATTAATCAATCACTGTAGGTGATATTCATATAATCTAAGTTTTAATGGATCTGTAATAAAAAATTATAGATTGCATACAGTCAGATCAATCATATTATACACATTCTAACAAGTGGTGTACACTTAAGAAATCCTTTCAAGGAAGGTGTACACAACAGTCCTATTGTAAATCTCTTAACTGAGTGCACACTTCGTTAGTGTTGCTAAAGCTCTTAACATAGTAGATCCTAACAGGTCTCCACATTAATACTCCTAACATGGTAGATCATAAAAAAAAAAAAATTGTAAGCCTTTACCGACTCCCTTCCATTCTGCAGATAGTGAAGTTTTGTGGGTTCCATCCCCACCATAATTTTTACTTCCTAACATGAGCTTTTTGTGATATCATACCTTGTGTTATTTGTCTATTACTTTCATAAATGTTTCTATGAATGTTGCATACAATCAAGTTTATGAATTAATACTACATTAATAAGAAATAACATCAAATATGGTCAGTAATACAATAAAGATTGATTAGTAATGATAAAAGGTGAAAAAGTGGTAAAAGTTTTAGAGGTACTAATTCACCCCTCCCCTCTCAGTACTACTTCCCATTAATCCCAACAACAGACCAGTACAATTATGTGTCTGGGTTCTTCTTCAAGGATCATATTATTATGAGAGCTTATAGAAGGCCTATTGTTCCAAGCATATTTCCTATTAAATTACCTCATAGATTTTCCTTCTTAAAGATAACACATCAGTTAAATAAATCTAAAAGGCTACATTTGGATGCACACACAATAAATGATTATTTATAGTATTACAAGTTTGAGATGCAAAATAACATTTCCTGTACAAGAAATGAATTAAATTTTTTGAAAAGAGACTATGTAAGTATAATATTACTTTTGACAAATATAGATATTATAATTCGGTGTGCTTTATTCATAACTTTATAAAGGGAAGACCTCCAAACCATGATGAGGATAAGAATATTACATGTTTGTTTTGAGAACGACAATTTAAGAGACACTTTAGTATGTATTTTGGTTGAAATAAGTTTAATGGAAAAAATTATAGCATGTCTCATCTCTTGGTTATGGTTGCATTCATACTTAAATTTTTTGAAGGGGTTTGATATATATGTACTTCAGAAATTCATTTATTTTGAGATTTTTATGAATAAAATTGGTAAAATTCTAATAGAGATATTTCTACTTACATTTTAGTGTTAAAAAAGAAAAGAAAAGAGTACACTTGTGTTGAAATTGAGAAAATAATTAACAACTGAAATTAAAATATGCATGTTGAATTCCTGACTTTCAAATAATGTATAAGGAATGACAATTTGAATGGTTTATATAAAGCTAGCTTACATAGAAATTGAATTCCCTTATTTTTAAGTTGACAATATGGGGTATTGCACATGATTGAGGTTGGTTTGAGTAAAAAAGGGAAATCATTGTCCATTTAACCTAAAGTAGTGATTGTCAGTTGAAATGTAATATGTTAATGCTCTCTTAATTTAGAAATTATTAATTGAAAAAAGTTTTTGGTTAAATAAACTAATTTATAAAACAAAATGCAAAGCTTGTAGTATGCAAAATTGCAAGTGTAGTATGTAATTTATGCCAATCTAAGTCTAAGTATATAAAGCCAAATTAATTAGAAATAAAATATTAACATGTGAACATTATTTTGTTCATAAGTTTATTAACATTGTGCATACTCTTGAATACAATTTTGTAAACATTTGATGATATAATTTAATAAAATAACTCAAGACGTAATACAAAATCATAGGCAGTCCACTTGAAAACACCTACCAAATGCAGTTAGTAAACTGTAACCAAATTGTAACAGACATAACTATAATGTCAAACTTTAAGATAGTCATGATAGACTCATACCTAAGAATGTAATGCAATGCATTTGAATTAAATTATGCCAATGTTCCCCAATTATTATGTTGATTGTAAAACCATAATAAGCACCTTGTGTTTTGGACACCCCTTGTTCCTGATCATATACTCTGAAGCTCATTGGACAACAATCCATATCGAGTATAATTCCAAGTCCCAAAACTGTCTCCAAAATGAGTTATCACAAGACATGCATTCTTCAAATTTGTTAGCAATAGAAATAAAATAAAATAGAAAACTGAAAAATGCCAAATATGCTTCTCATGCAAAACCCCATCCCGAAGTGAGAAGCTAACAGGAGATGATGGAAGTTCCTCCATCCTCTGATGTCGCCAACCTCGAAAGTTAATTCTCAAAGTACTAAGGCAAAATTATCACCACCACCATAAGATTCATGAATGAAATGCTCATCGCATGTTGAATCTTCATATTCAATACAAGCAATGCTGGCCCAATCAAAAACATCATTTTGTGGATCCTCATAGATAATATCCATAAATATTGAAATGAGACAATATTAAGGTCTATCACAATTTTCTTAAACTATATACTATGCATTTGACTTCTTACAATGAAAAAATGTTTCTTTCTAACCAACTAATAGGATTTCCACAAATAGGATCTTAAATAGGCATAGAAAAAATTCCCAAACACACAATTAATGGTGAACAATGTGTTAGGAATAAGGTGTCTCAACCTTGGATAATTCCTATTCTTATTATTTGTTTTGTAAAATGTATTTCTTGCAAATAATGTTGATGTGTCAGCATCTTGAATTGTGTGTAAGGAGATCATGGCT
>MU226669.1:1081744-1119403 GCA_018584345.1 Thuja plicata
TATTTTCTCAGAGAATGGTAAAAACCCTAATACGGTTATCGTTAGGAGTAGCCCTAAAAAGTGAAGCGCATGATATAAGCGTTTTTTAGGGTTGCGAAGATAAGCGATGCGAGTGTATTGTTGGAACTGTTTATGCTACCGTGATTTGTCTTCAAGGGTTTTGAAATCTTCTGAAAGAACTTGCATTGCAAGTTTATTGTAACTGGAATAGTTTTGGATCAATACATTGTGCAGGTTTTGGAGTGCTGGGGTTTTTTACCGAAAGGTTTTCCCCAGGGTATATCATTGTGTCATTCTCTGTTTTCTGTATGCATGGTATGTGGCTGCAATATCTTTGTTAAAGTAGTTAACGAATCTGTAATTGTAAGGATTTAAAAGAATTTGCACAATACTTTCCTATAGAGATTAGCGTAGGAAGCTGTTTCCGCACTTGAGTTTCCTTACACAATGAGCATGTCTTCCTTAAAAACATTGTATTTGAATGTGGAACTTTACTCATTCTAGTTTCATTTTCTTGAACAGTTTTGATACCTTGAAGGCCCATGTAATATAGACAATCTTGTGAAATCCATCAACTAATCACATGAATGATGATGGTCCAGATCTTTGATGTCTCTTATTGAATCATTAATTCCAATCCCCAATATTATTCCGACCCTCTAACACAAATAAATTTATATAGTTTTGAATAACTCTTGAATCTAGATTTCTAAATTACCAATAATTCACCAGAATACAGCCAAAAAAACTTTGCAGGAACAAATATCAGAAGTACCCTTGTTCAAATATCTCAAACTCAAAATGTGAAACTCTAAACTTTGAATATCCTTAAAAAAAATAAAAAATCAAATCAAATCTATACCATTTCAGAAGAAAAGAAAAGTAAGAAAATAAGGAAAGGGACCTGTTGGACAAAAAGACTAAGATCTGTTCATGAGAACTGTAGTGACTTTTTAATATCACAAGTCCTCCTACATACTTCCATATCGAAATGATATTTCACAGTGACTAAAAAGTCTTGCTGTCTCCAATGAAGCATCTGCTAGACAAGCCCATAGTTACATGTGAGCTATTTTTAAACAAATCTCTAGTACCTTCGGTACATTAGTGGAAAATTTGTTGTTGTTTCATTCTCTTGACTTCTAATGAATCAATCTCCTCGGAGTCAGAACAAATAGGAATTCAAACAGGTTCAATCTCTACAGTCGTGTCTACGCCAAGGGTGGTCATCTATTGCCTCTGATACAAAATTTGAACTCGTCAAAGTCAAGGTATGATACCGATTGTCCGTCGGCTTTGTTGCATATCTTGAATATACATTTACAAATGTTTGATGATATAATTAAATAAAATAACTTGAGTCTTTATACAACACCATAGGGAGTCCATTTGAGGGCAGTTACCATATGAAGTTACTAAACTATAACCAAACGGTAACCAACACAACTATTATGTCAAAATTTGAAATAGTAATACTAGACTCATACTAGAAAATGTAACACAGTGTGTTTGAATACAACTACGCCAATACATACATATTTACCAATAAAAGAAACTACATTGTATAGATATATGACCTTTATACGCTTGTGACCTTCACACTGTACGAAAGTTATTTATAGGAAGTAAGCTATGATAATATTCACTTGAAGAAAATAATATTAACATTTATCGCATTATACATTGAGTGATGTATATACTTTTCATGTTTAAATCTACAAACCTCTTAAGTTTGATCATCATAGTTGAGTGATCTCATAATTAGCAATGGAGAGCCGCTCATTGGAGACTTGGGTTGCAGAGATAAGGTTTCAATAATAGTAGTTGAAGGTTTCAGAAACAAATTTCAAATAATATTTCTATACTCTGATGTTATTTGAAATATTTCTATTTAATTATGTGATTTTGTTTGATTAAAATAGGATAAAGATTTATGTTTTTTAAATTTTGTAATACAATATAATTAGGAAATTAGAATAGGATTATTTCAATTCTCTAATTTCATTTGGTTTTATTTTATTCAGTACATAAAAAGTGAATTAAAATATTTCTATTTAATGTAGTTTTGTTTCATTAAAATAGAATAAAAAAAGTATCTAATTTTATTTTATATTAAGAAATGATAAATTAATATATATGATCATTTTGATTTGATATGTTTTCACCATGTAAAATATTTATGTCACAGTAGAGATATTTCCATTTTATAGTATGATATGTTTTTGTGAAGAGTTATTTTATTTTATAAAATAGATAAGAAACAATAATAAAATCATTCTCATTTTATGATGTATGTTTGTTTTATTTAAGTACAAGAAAGTTTCCTTTAAATGGTAATTTCCTTGATAATATGTAACTTTTGTCTTATAGAGAAAGAAAGTTGTTTTTTTTCAAAAGCCTCAAATTTAGTTCTTGGCCTTTCATATTAATTAGTTCTCTCTTTCGCATTGTATGCTTCAGCCCTCAATATTTTCCTCTTCAATTAATTGAATATTAGCCATGGACGCCTTCCTACACAAGAAAAGCCAGCAATTCACAGGACCATCCTCTTGGCCTTGGAAGAACAATGGGAAAATGACATATACAACTAGTGGGAATGGAAGGGCTTAGATCACTAGAGGAAATGGATGGTACCTTGGTCCAAAAAAACATCAACAAATCTTCAAACGACTACCTAGACCTTCTCTCCAATCACAAGAGATAGAGTATAGACGGAGTGAGAAGAAAAATTGGGAAAGTTCTCGGGAGCATCGAAGGGCATCAAAAGGATAGAGATCTTCTCCTCTCAATCCAAACTCTATACCAATATTCCCAACCACCAAAGTGGGAAGGTCGTTTAATCCTCTGCTACAAAAGAAGGCCTGGTCAAATCTGCATTGGGACAATCACAAAAGAAGATTGGAAATATTCAGTAACAATAAGATTCAGATGGAAAATATAGCAGTCAAAAGATACCACAAACCTCAAATGCATCTTAATCTGTGGACTCCAATTGGGAATTCATCTCTAAGGTCAGAAACCGCCTCTCAAATCATTAATATGAGATGGAGACCTATTAATAGCCCACAAGAAAACAAATGACATTCTTAACATGATCTGGCCATCTCGGCTAAAATAGGACAGATTACAGATAGAAAAGTAAGCCTGGTGGAGATCACCATCACCTTTTCTTTGAATTTTTTGGCTCAAAGAAGCCTGTTTATGAGTCAACAGGCTTTCATATACAAATTTTGGAGCACAAAGCTCCTTCTCCTGCAATTTTCCACTTGGGCCTATGCTCATTGGAGCCACATTCTCATAATAGAAGTCATCGATGATGAACTCGGGTACTTCTTGGTTATCTTCAAGGATAAGATTAGCAGAGATATCACTTTCAAGGTTAAAAAATGGTTCTACAACAACCAAGGGCTTCATATGAAAGATTGGACTCCTAACTTTGTCATCTCTACAGAATTGGTCAAGTTCACTCCAATGTTGATTAGCTTAAAAAATCTCCCTGTTGAATGCAAAAATTTAGATATCCTACAAATTATTGCAGATAAATTGGGCATATACCTCAAACATAAGAATTATTGTAATTCAGCCTCAACCTTTCTGTGCCTTTTTATGAACCTATCTAAGGAGCTACCAAGATCCTTAAAAATTATCTTAAAATATGGTACGTGGATCTAGTCTATTTCATATGATATGGAACAATTTTCTGCAAAAGAATGGCTAATGTCTGAGATGGGTCTGTTGGATAACAAGTTAGTTTGGGATCTACATGCGAATATATTACCTTCCAGGAAGGCTGATGGCAATAGGTCTCCTTCAGAACAATACTCCAAAGACAGAGAGTTATTCCCAGAAATGGGGATTCTGGACTGTTCTGATGTTACTTTGAAAGTCTCAGAGGAAGAAACTCATAAGAAAGCATTGGAACCTTTTCTTCAGTTTCTTTTCTGGAGAATCCAAGAGTGGATGACTCAATATGGAAGAACATCCCCTCGCCTCTTGACATTGGAAAAGAATCAAGATGCAAACCCATTTGAAAGCCAAAAATTGCAAGGGACAAAATTTTTGCTGCTGGATGGTGGGAATGGAAATAGTGGCTCTCTCCAAAAGACAAATCTGATGAATTTATATACTAGTAAGCCTTTGTCATCCATTCCTAGAATTCTAATGTGGGGCTCAACATTTATGGTTGTGGACTAAAAATGTAAGGACATTGGACCTTTTTCAATGAGAAGATAGTCCAGCGACTATTGCTGAACTGGTTCAGAGAAGTCCAAGCATAAGTAATATCTTAAATCGTAGATCAAGTAGTGGCAAAGAAGGATATTCTAGAGGTGAGGGGTAACAACAATGGTTTACTAGAGGCTGACAGGGAAAATACACCCTTGGTCAACCCCTACATGGAGGATGTTCCTTCCTCATCTCCCATGGAAATGAAGAAGGAAGATATTTTACAAACCAAGATCAAGGACATATGGACCTATGTGAAGGTTTAGAGGAGTTCCAACTCTAACAAAGAAAAGAAACAAGAGATTCAAGATATTAGAAATGGTGATAGTCCTTCCTCTCCATTGGCATTTTCTCTTGATTTAGATCTCGCTATTTCTAGCATGGGGTGTTGGAAATCTTCCAGACTTAGAGCTAAAGAATTAAGAGAATTAAAAGGAGAGATTATTTACACAGTCAAACTTTCTGATTCTGAAAAGAAGTCTAGAGGAAGACCCAAAATTAAGGGAGGGATTATACCATTGTCACCTATTGTTAAAAAAGTAAAGGAGAAGAAGTCTGGAAATAACAAGGGCCTCTCACATAGTTTTGAGAAGAAGGGAATGTAAAGGAGTTAGCTTCATTAGATATAGGTATTCAATCTCCCATTTCTCCCAGAATTCAAGCGATCTATGATCTCTTTGACGATATTCAACAGGATGATTCAGGTATGGAGAACAATTCCATTTCCTTTGTTGAAAGAATACTAGATGTAGATTATGTTGAAGAGGAAGATAGATTGGGTAATATAGAAGGTTTGGTATATTACATGGATAATTCTGTATTGGTTTCCCAGGAATTATCTTCGGTGGACAAGGAATTAAGTGGAGTTTCTTCTATAGAAGGTTTCTAATGTTCGTCCACAAACTCTTGGTATTCAAAAATCTCATACTAACAGTGGAACTTCTGATTGTGGGGCAGTCAAAAAGAAGAACAAAGGCAAAAAATCCATGGTCTCGCTAAGATTGAAGGATGGTGAGGATCCAGGACAAGCCAAAATCACTAATTATTTTAATATAGGGAAGGGGAAGTTCCTTCCCAAGTCGCAATGAAGGTCCTCTCCTGGAATGTTAGGGGTCTCAATGCTCCTAATAAGAAGCAAATAGTGAAACACTACATCCTTCTGGCCAAACCAAATTTAATACTTTTATAGGAAAAAAAAATGAACACAGACCAACTTTCATCCTTTGCCAAAATACTTCGGGACTAGTCTTTGGAGGTATTTGATGTTGTGGGCTCTTCTGGGGGTATTGCAATACTATGGAATCCTAGGAATACCAGATTTATTAGCAAAGACAAAAAGAAGAATTTGATGGGTGGGGAAGTTTGGAGTTTAGAATCTAATCTTCAATTTTATATAGTGAACGTTTATGGACTGAATTTGAGAAGGAGAAAAAAGGAAGTTTGGATTGAATTGAGTGAAGACTTTATGGAACACTTTAACGAAAAACATAGTAATTTGAGGGGATTTTAATGCCATTGTTCATCCCTCAAATAAACTGGGTGCTCCACAAAGGGATTCTCAAACTCAATCTGACTTCAAAGAGTGGCTGCAAGCATAAATGCTGATGGAGAATAGAAAATTCACCTGGAATAACAAAAGGTTGGGCCCAATTAACATAGCAGATAAGTTGGATAGATTCTTCTTTGAAGAGGATCTTTTTTTGTTTCCTTTTGATCTAAAATCTTCTATCTCTCCAACCTTTGGATCAGACCATTTCCCCATCCAATTGGAAATCCTTGGAGAGCACAAACCAGTACATTGTCCCTTTAAATCTGAAAACATGTGGATGAAAGATGACAATTTTCTGAATCTAATTGCAGAATGGTGGAAGGAATGTAGAATTAAAGGCTCTAAGTTGTTCTGCTTTGTTTCTAAACTAAAATACAATAAACATAATTTACTCTCTTGGAACAGAACTGATTTCAATAACATTTTTGAATCCAAGGTGGAAGTGGAAGGTAAGATCAAGGATCGCAATGACACTATTATGCAATTGGGGATGAATAAGGAGAGATATGATCTAGAAAAGGATATTCTTAGGGGTCACGAAGACATCTTAACCAAGGAAGAAAATTTTGGAAGCAAAAATATAGAGAGCATTGGTTAGAGTCAAGGGACAAAAATAGTAATTTTTTTTTACAATAGTACCAAACAATGGCGTAGCATTAATAGGATTCATCAAATCAACATGGAGAATGAAACTCTCATCCAGGATCAGATTGAGATTCAAAAGGAAATTTTCAAGTTCTACTTAGAATTATTAAATCACTCTGATGTCTCCCATCTTGCAGAACATGACAATTTGCTAAGGGACATTCCTAAACTCTTCTCAGAAGTAGATAATCCTTTGCTCACTGCTAAATTCTCTGAGGAGGAAATACTTATAACTCTCTCTCAAATGGCCCTAGATAAAGCTCCTAGATTGGATGGATTCCCTCCTTTCTTTTTTTTGCACTGTTGGCACATTTTTGGTAAGGAACACACAAATGCTTTGGAAGGAGGCTGTGCTTCGGGTAAATTCTTAACCAAAATCAATAACACTTTCATAGCCTTAATTCCTAAGAAAGAAAATGCCTACTACATGGATGAATTCATACCTACTTCTCTATGTAATACCTTATATAAAATATTGTCCAAAGCTCTAGACAATAGGCTAAAATTGGTCTTGAGCAAGATTATTGGTGAGGAACAAACATGGTTTGTTCCAGGCAGGTCAAATATTGGTGGTATCATCATTTCATAAGAAACCATTCATTTAATTCAATGCAATAAACATCCAAGAATAATTATCAAATTAGACATCAAGCCGTCCTATGACAAAGTCAATTGGAGATTCCTTACTAAACGTATGGAGAGGTTCAGCTTCTAAAAATCTTGGATAAATCTCATTTATTACCGTATCTCTACTCTAAAAAATTTAATTATGGTAAATGGTTCCCCTGTTGGTTTTTTTGAAGGATCTAATGGGATTAGAAAAGGTGATCCCTCTCCCCCTTTCTATTCATTATCATGGCAGAAGCCTTTGGTCATAGATTAACTAGTCTTCAAAATCAAGGAGCTATAGAGGGGGTAGAAATTACATCTCTAATCTAGGCTATTACCCATCAACAATTTGGGGATGATATTCTCCTTTTTGGAAATGGAAACTTCAGAGAGGCTACAATGTTGAAGGAAACCTTAGACAAGTATGCCTTGGCTTCAGGCCAACTGGCCAATAAATAAAAATCAACTATTTTCTTTCTAAACACTAGAAAGAAAATCCAACAGAATATAAGTAAAATATTCAAATATAGGATTGGATCCTTCCCATGAATTTACCTCGACATTCCTATTGATAAAGTTCTAAGAAGGGAAAATGCATGGAAATCGGTTGGAAAGAAATTGGACAGGAAGATGGATTCTTGGAAAGCAAAATGGATTTGATGGGCTGGGTGGGTGGTCCACATTAAAGTAACTCTGGAAGCTATCCCCATTTATCTCTTGTCTTGTCTCTCCCTCCCATCAAGTAGCTACTTGGACATTGTTAAAAGATTGAGGAAATGTTTTTGGCAAGGAACAGCTACCAATAGAAAATTCACTTTGATCTCATGGGATAAGATATGTAATCTAGTGGTGGAAGGAGGCATTGGAATTGAAAATTTGCAGTGGAAAAATCAGGCTCTTGGAGAAAAACTATACTGGAAAACATTAAAGGAAAAGAATCTCAAGTGGGTCAGAATTCTTAGAGGCAAATATTTTCACCATTTAGAGGATGAACAGGTAATCAGAACTTCTAACCTTCCTCGAGGTTCCCAATTTTTGAACTTTATTCGCAAGTCAAAAGGATTAATTGAAAATAATTTATCATAGAATATCAAAGATGGTTCAATTGCCATATTTTGGGATGACTCATGGGGAGGATTCCCAATAATTAATCAATTTCAAGGACCCAACAACATCAGCAATATTTGCATCCAAAATTGGGGCCCGCTGGTGAAAGATTATATTTCTCTAGGATCTCAGAACTTGAATGATGGATATTGGCAATGGAAAAAATTTGATCATCTTAACATGGATCCAATTGAACTCCAAAAAGTGAAAAATATTTTAGAGAATAGATTCTTCTTTATTAAAAAAGGGAAAGATAAAGTTATATGGAATGGTTCCAAAATAGGGGATTATAAGGCAAAGGCAGGATATAGCATCCTCTCAGATAGATCACCTCACAAACTACCCCAATTCTTTCAGCAGCTTTATGGGAATGAATTTTGTCTTCCCAAAGCATGCATCTTCTCCTCAGTAGCAAACTAGGAAAAAAAATTCTTACTACCAATTGATTTAAGAAGATGGGATTCCATGGAGCATCTAGATGTGTCCTCTATTAAAAAAATGAAGAGGACACGAATCACCTGTTACTGTCATGCCTCTTTGCCTTGGAGTGTTAGAAATGGTTATGTGCAAAGTTGGGCTGGTCCTCTACCCTCCCAAATGACATTCTGTCACTCTTCTCCTCTTGGCTTCAACTTTTCACCAACAGTCTCTGTGGAAACTTATGGTTAATCACTCCTTCCATTCTAATATGGTAAATTTTGAAAGAAAGGAACAAGATAATCTTCCAAGAGACTTAAATGGATAACTCCTCTTTTCTCAATCATATTGAAACCTTAGTAGTGGAATTCATAAATTCCATAATTCAAATGCAAAGTGATCAATACAATTTTTACACTAGTTGGGATGATCTCATGATCAAAAAATGGTTTGGGCTAAAGGCTCCTCCAACAATTGGTATTGGTGTGAGAGAAAATATTATTCTAAGAAAAAATTGAAAATGGAAACCTTCTCCTCTAGGCAGGCATAAATTGAATTTTTATGGAGATTCCATTATGCCCTGCATACCCATCTCTACATTTTATGGGCAAAATGTTGAGTCCCCTTTTTTTCGCTTTTTCTCCTACCTTGTTTTCTTTTTCTTTGTTTTACCTCTGGGATTTTCTTCTGTGAGGTTTTTTTTTCTTGCTATTTTTGTCTTCTTTTGTCTCTGGGACTCGGTCCTGGAGTTTGTTCTTCCTAGAGCTAGATTTCAGACCCTGAGATTCTCCTCCACGATGTCTTCTTTTTGCAAGCAGGTATGGTTGTGTGAAATCCCTAGGCTCAGACTCTAGAGGTTTGCCTATTCTGGAGTCTGTGGAAAAGAACGCAACCTATTTTTACCCTACCAGTATAAATAGAAGTTACCTATCATTTTCACAGTTACCATGATTAAAATACTCGATGCATTCACAGCGAATTAAGGAAAATTAAATAGATTTTTCTCCCGTTCTTAGTGGTTGATTACCAATAGTTTGGAGTGCTCGCTCACGGTGATTTTCAAGGACAAATTCTTGTTGGGAACATCCCATGCTCACCTTCTCCATTGCTTCTGTTATTCAGCTAGGCTCTTGACCCTTGTCTTTTTTTTCTTTTCGGTTTCCTGGTTTTCACTCTATCGTGTTTGTTTCCATTTTGGCTTGTTCTTTTGTTGTTTTGTTTGGTTTCAGTTTATTTTGTGTTTCACATTGCCTCATAGTGCTGGTCTTTTCTTCACTTCCCATTGGTGGGTTGGCATAGATAGAGGGTCATCCACCCTATGTGCAGTTGTAATCTGAAGCGGTTTCCTGTGTATTCTGTTTAGTGTGGGTTACTTTGTATATTATGTGAATTTATGTAAGTTGTGTATATATGCCTCAGCCCTCGGCCCTTTGTATTATACTATAGTTTTAGTGTATATCCTTCTGGTATCGTGTCAAGCTCACCATGCCTTTGTCCATTTTTTCCTAAATTTGTGATCTCACCCACGTGGAAAAATACCGCCTAGTGTGGACTCGACTCCTTGCTAGTTTCAACCATGGAAATTTTCTCTCTCCTCCGTTGAGTCAGTCTTAATAGAAAATTTATTTCCCATGCACGCATTCAAGTCCAACCAAGTGGCTTCTACTTCATGGGTGTTCGGACAGTTGTTGGCATTATTTCCATAACTCCTATTTATTGCATGGCCATGTGACATCCACGTCAACCTAGTATGACTTATCTTCCATCCATGTCACCGAATGGTTAGTTTTGGGACTTCAGGTCCTATGTCCCCATCTGGCTCCTATTTCACTTGTTTCATATGTTCTGAAGTCCTTGAAGCCCCAGATGTTGTTTAGTTTCCTCAGTTTTCATTATACGCACAACTTTCCTGGAATTTGACAAACTAACTCTTGCAAGTGCGGATGTGATGGTAAGATCTTCGGGACCTGGAGTAGTGTTTTATCTTATATAAATTATAACGGTCATCTTTCCTTGCAGGTTGCTAACATCGCACTCTCACTATGTTAGAGGCATCCGTATCCTCTCCACCT
The DNA here is from genome assembly GCA_018584345.1 of Thuja plicata. Classification (NCBI taxonomy): domain Eukaryota; kingdom Viridiplantae; phylum Streptophyta; class Pinopsida; order Cupressales; family Cupressaceae; genus Thuja; species Thuja plicata. The sequence goes on from MU226669.1 coordinate 1,092,368, forward strand.
AGGAGACCAGATCTCCCCACTATGGCAGTCACCAGGGAAGTTGTCAGGAGTAAGATTGAGAGGGCCTGGAAAAGCTTCCCCTAACCATGAAGTACTTGAAGAAAAACACTATAACAGTATCAAAGATTGATTCTAATGTTCAGTTGATCACCAAAACCAACATCAAAATGCAGGTAGAAATGCAAGCCCTGGTAAAAATGATGTATATCCAACGAACGGCCAGAGACCCATTGGCCGTCAATATTGGCAATTTTGGGATTATGAAGGCTGCTTTCTTCCCATGATCCGTGCAAGCCCTCAAACTTATTCTTACTCTAGTCATGCACTACAATTCATCCATCTGGGCTATCATGCTTGATGCCTCGGTCCCGATTAGGTATCCAACTCCTATGGTGTCTTTGGACATTGCAACTTTTCAGTCTAGTCTGGGAATTCCCTAGTTTGATGATGAGGATGTCATCACCTAGTACGTGGCCTTGTAGGAATTTATGGATTTGGAACACATTTCCCAGAAATATCTGAACAACAACTGGCTGAAGATGCCAAAGAAAGACTCCAAAAGGATGAAGCTGGAAATCCCCCTATCAGAATTCAAGGAAAGCATACAGATGGGGATCATAGCATTGTGTAGGATCTTTAGACAACCCCATGCCTGAGAATTCTCAGCATGGATGTACTACTTCTTGCTTGGTATCTCTTTCGGTGAGAAATACTTTGATTGGGCCACCATCATCTCAAATCATGTGGACTCCCAGCTCCTCCAGGTCACTAGGACCTCCAAATTATACATGACGTCTTATATTCTCTTGGCCCTAGCACAAAAACACCCCATCACAAATGGGCTACTCACAATAGGTGTACTCAAGGTCGGTCTAGGCGAGAAGGCTCCCTAGGATTATTTCCCACAAATCCAATGGGAGGCTAGTTTCTTCAACTTCTATCGAGTAAATGATGCCTTCATTTACTACAATCTCCTCATACCTACAAGGGATGTCGAGTACCGCCTCTCCAAGGAGGTAATGGATTGGGTTAGAAGTTATGGCCAATATTACATTTAGTTCTAGTAGCACACTTATATTTAGGTAACCGGCATCTCTGGGAAACCCTATTTGTTGTTCAAGCACTATGGGAATAAATTAATTCTTTTGGAGTACTACCAACAAATTTTGGAACAACATGCCCTCTTCACGGTGAAGAAGGTAATAAATGTTTCATTCCTAGTAACATGTGGGAATTACTCATGTAGTCTGACTATGGAAAGAGAGGTTGACAACAAGCTTAAAATCTTAGGCTGAAATGAATTCTATCTAGCATGGAAGAACTTTGATCCGCTAGCAAAATAGCAATGGCACTTTGCAGGGTATCAGAGTCCCATGCATTTGACATGGAGGATTTTTAGGAAGATTGCCAGGATAATTTTGAAGAATGGAGCTGGAACTTCATCCGAATGAAAATGGGGATGATAGAGAGGTTGAAGCTTCAAAAATTCCCGAATGACTTCCCGGACACCGAGTCCACGATGGACCCAAAATATAAAGAAAAGGGAGTAGAAAAAATGGCTATCTGTCTAGTGGACTAGAATGCCCAGGAAGGTCCAACAATTGAAGATCTCACCCATGACGTGGTTGAACGTAGCCATATGTATTTTCAAAAGGAATGCCCAAGGAACACATGCAAAGTTGGCCTATTTGTGTGGGGCTCAACTTCTAGGGCTAGAACCTCTTCACAAGGGGAAGATAGAGGAAAAAGGATAATGGGGACCCAGTCACAAACCCCATCTCGACCCCCATAGTAGAGAAAATGAAGAAAAAATTAGCAATCTCCCAGCAAATGAAGGATAATTTAATCATGCGGTTGGACATCTTGGTATGTATGATCAGACCTGTATGTCCTCCTTCTTTCCCTTCCTTGGTAGCATTGATGGTTCGAGCAACAAGGACAAGAGTAGAAGAGGAGCAGGAAACTATGATGGATGCAGGCCTCCCTTTGATAACCAAGAGAAAGAAAAAGAAGAATAACTCTCAACCAAAGGTGGAGCTAGAACTTGGGATGCCAAGCATCCAAGAAATATAGATTCTCTCATCTGACTCTTTGGAGCCAGACAAATAACCCGAGGATATCCTAGAGAGCTCCCCTCCCTATGATGAATTTGATGATTTATTTGGGAAATTGTAGGGAGATATTGGGAGGGCAGTTGAAGAGATAGCTGCCAAAGAGGAAATAATGCCTCCTCTTGGAAGGAATGTCCAAGAGAAGGAAGCTGCCCAAAAATAGGAAACTCGGGAAGAGGGAGTAGAAGAACAAGAATAGGTGAACATCTTTGAAGTCCCAGAGATACAGGTAGTAGGAACTGCGGAGGATAGGAAAACATAGGATAAGAAAATGATATTGGTTGGGGAAACCAGACCGAAAGGATCAACCGTGACCCCAACCACCATATTCCAAGTGCCACCTCCAAGGGTAACATTTGGTGAGGTAATTACAATAGCTCAAACATTGAATCTTGGCCCGATACCACCACCACCTCAAGATAATGCACCATTTGAAGAAGACACTCTGGTAGAAGAGGCTAATGAAGAACAACAGTAGGGTGGGGAATAGAACCCCAGAGAAATAGATGTTGATCCCAACAATGTTGAGGGTGTAGACACTAGGGTAGAAAATACAAGAACTATTGAGACAAATCTTTCCGGTGGGTCTGAAAACATAGGAAAGGAGTCAGGGACGGCTCACATCACCGGGGAGACACAACAAAATTTTGGAGGGGAAGAACAAGAACAGATACTGGCAGAAAAGCCACACCTACCGCCACAATGGTTGGTAGAGTCCCAGAAGAGGAAGGCCCTAGCAACACCCAAGGTCCGTCTCTCATTGGCGGAGATGATGGCCCGAACACAGAATCCTCCCAAGGGCAAGAAAGCTCAGATAGTCCATACTCTTTAGACTGGGGCGGGTAGAGATATAGTTGTAGTGATCACAACACCTTCCCTAGATGAAAATAAGGCCATGGCTAAGGTTGATGAATACTCTATCACCAAAGTATCACTTGAGAAGAGAGGAAAATAGGGCGAGTTAGACCTGTTAAAAGAAGTGACCAAGGCTGTAGAGGCTCGCTATGAAAAGGAGGCCCAGAATTCTAGGGTGGAAAAAGAAAAGAATGTAAACCTCATGGGGCTTTTGATAGAGCTTGAATAGCCTATTACTACCATTCCCCTAAATGTCTCCACATTCGGGGCACCGCTCCCTCAGGGTGACATAGACTCACTAAGGGCGATGAAAACAAAGGCCCCAATAGTTAATGAATGGGTTATAGAGCAGGTGGGAAATGTCTGGTGTTTCTTAGTATCCACACTCCCAAAATTATATGCGGCCAACAATGTCCTACATCAAGAAAAAACTACTATCTCCATCTAGGAGGGAGACATTGAAAACTATGAAGCATGGAAGGCTAAGTTGGAAGAACTCATCGACATCAGAGAAGAAGTTGTCTCTGAAGCCAGAATTTTGGGGGATGAGACTTTTGACTTTGTCTAGACCCAACACTCCAGACATGACCTCACATTGGGGGAAATCAAGAAACTGGTAGGGACATTGCATGACAAAGCCTAGGAAGTTTGATATTCTTTTAATTTGTACATGTCATTTTTCTCGAAGATCTCCTGAGCTGATCCCTTTGGCACTGAAATGTGCACTGCAAAGGAATATGTCATGGGAAAGTTTGACAAGCTAATGGAGTCTCTGTATGGATCCTCAAAGGGGATAGATGGAGCAAAAATTACATGGATAACTCACATTGTGCTCAAAGGTCACGATGGGAAAAAGATAGCTGTATAATTCAAGGCCAATGTTCCAGATCTGGGCGACTAGGTAGATATGGCCAAGTACCGTCAGGCTGACATCAAGGACATCGATGAAGATAGGATTGCCTAAATCCTATAGACCTTCAATGATACCAAGGAATAATAAAATTTTCCATGTTCCAGATATGATTATCAAGAGATGTATTTTGTATTTATTCATTCTTTAGGGAGAGTAAGCTTCCGGATCCTAGAATTTTGGTTCCCACAATTTTGTATTCTTTCAGTGACCAGTGTCCCAATTATTAGAGCCAACAACTCACTATCAAATAGTTAATGAAAGTGTCAAAAAGAAGGTAACTGAAAAAAGGCACGTCGGTTCAATAAGAAGGTTCTGACAGGTGGTTTCCCCAAGGTGTTCCCTCAATGTAACACCTAGCACATTGGAGATAGTGACTCGCTCTTCCATTTATGAGGCATGTAGCCTCGATCCTTTGGGGAATGGATTTATTATTCTCTCCTTACAGCTCCTTTCTCAAGGCTGATTCATATACTCCACCTTTCTTGTCTCATTATTTTGACATTTCATACGTTTTCCATCTCGAGGTCTTTTGTAGCATGGTATAGGTAGTATCGGCCACTGGAAATAGTATTTTGTTGTTAAGTGTAAAATAAGTTAGGTTAGTTTTAGTTCGAAGCTTGTGTGTAAATAAGAAGTCTAACCTCATTCTAGAGGTGGGAGAAATTGATGATTTTGCAGTCCATAGCTAATAGCATTCTGGTTTTCTCAATTCTTAGTTGCAGAGCTTAATACTCCTTAGTTTTTAGAAGCTTTCAGTAGTTAAATGCTCCCCTAGAGCCACCATTATTGTATGCACTAGTGCTTGCTGGAAACATGTTAATGAAGAAGGAAGGGTTCTATCAATGATGTTGTTAGCATTCTGATCTCCAGATTAACAGTATTGTGTGCTGTATTTTCTTTATGTGCCTTGCTCTAATATTTTTAAGTATATTAAGGGCCTTCTTTTCCCTCACAATTGATTAAATATGAACTGATGGTTCTATATTTCGTCGGTATTTAGTGTAGCATGTTAGATCTCGGTTGATGTTTTGAATGTTTGGCATAACTATAGGTAGATGAAATATTTCTAACCCTGGAGTATCTTTTGAAGTTTATTTGGTAAAGATAGTGAATGCTTGCAGGAAACCCCACTTACTTAAATCCCTAGAGAAGACAGGCCAAGATAACCAGCTATCCCCCTCAACAAAACACTCACACTCCCAGGTAAGCTCTTGCACTATTGAGACCTGACTCTCACATTCTTGAAGGCCTAAGGAATCTCATTTCCCCTGAAAACCTTTATAGGTGAAGTTGGTCGGTGCCTTGGTACCCGGTGACAACTTACATCTATTGGTAGACCCGGTCACGAAGCCCCGTTAATAAAAACTGGCACTAGAAGGAGGGCATGAGCTCATCCCCTTCAGAGTATTTAGATTTTACACTACCTGAGGGTTCCCTAAGCCATATTTTTAGGAGTCAGACCTTCAATGGGATTGGATCATTTTCACCTATGAGATTCGAAAGAGTGCTTAAAGGAGCTCCTAGTCCCAGAAGGTTTGTTGAACTTGAGTCACTTGCTCGAAAGAAGAGGACCCCGAAAGATAGGATTTCCACCATCATTTGGGGATCTACTACAGCTTAGAATACCCAAGTCCCCCAGATGACCCCAGGAATTAATGCTCAACCTAGTCAAAATCTAACACCACCCATGGCTATGTATTTTGGCAACACAACATCCCCAATGGGAACTTTTTTGGGTGCAACCAATGATCTTCCTATGCACCCTGAAAATATTTGTCCCTGATATGAGAATTTAGGCTCATGAACTACAAAAGAGCATCTGTAGGCATACAAAGATGCCATGAACTGACAGCGGATCAAAAATTAGGATGTTGGTACCCAAAAGTTCCCTCTGTCCCTAGGATAGAATGAGATGAATTGGTACCTTAACCTTCTTGCCAACTCCATCAATAGTTGGTAGGACATGGAGGATGCCTTTTTGGCTACCTTCCATGTACACGTGGACCTAGCATGGTCCCACAGCCAGTTAATTTCAATTAGGAAGGAACCGAATAAGCCCCTTGGATCATTTAATCACCAGTTCCAATGTGCCTTAAAGCAGCACATGGGTCCCTTCGTCCCATCCATAGATGTAACTATCTAGACCTATCTTAATGTGATGGACCCTTTCATTGCCACTCTCCTCTAGATAACTACTGCCCCCAATGACCAGGATACTCTAGTGAAAGTTTACAACCTAGCCTTGGAGTTGTCCCGTAGTCTTAACAAATCTTGGGGTGGGATTGGGCAGAGCATGCTATTTAACATGATACCCAACGAAGCTTCTTAAACCCGGGGATATAACCCCAATCAGGCAATGGGTACCCTTGTGATGGCAATGAATCCCCCACCACCACTGATAGACCAATAGACCTGGTACATATACCCATCGCAAGTTCAGACAACACCGGGTCTAGAATCCTTTCTCTAGCACCAGCCACAACAAATTCAAAAACTACAGATACAACCTTCTGGATTGCCTTTCTTTTAGTGATCCATGGCTGGAGGATTTCCTCCCTCGACTCTGGCGAATTGTGCCCCTTTCTCGAGGAACCAACAACAACAACCGTCACATTATGATGTAAACACTCAGCTGTCTGCCAAGGTTGAATCCCTCTAGTGAATGTTGTCCTCACTGACCGTGGACATGAGACAACTAAAGGCAGGGTCCCTTGCACCCCACAACACCAATTCCTAGAGAGGGAATATTTTCTCTAGCCAATGAAATAACAATGTCGGAGGAAGAAATTTCAACAACGAGCCGCAGCCCAATCAACAACAATGGAATAACCATGCCAATACCGGAGGTACTCCTCTGAATTAAAGCACCAATAAAGGTAGTGTTGGACCTTCCCATTTCACACCTATCAGGGACTTTCAGACCATGACTAACTAGTGTATATTGCACAACACAGGCTCTCATAATGGGGTGAACTGTGCCACACTAGAAAAAGTCATCATGATTTCCCAGTTGGACAAACAACAAACTTCTGATCCGACTCCCCTGAAGCCTCCTATACAAGAGCCCACTCATAGTGCATTCACCTATGAGACCATCTTCTTTGGAGTAGGAAAAGAAGACAAAGAGGAACCCAAACTATAGGGGTTCTTTGATGAATCTATTCCAGCCTTTGAGGCTAATGCCTTCAACAACCCATGGATTCCCTACAACACTCACAGTTAGGCTGGTAAAGGACCAATTTATATTCCTACACCTCCAAAAGACATTCCTCCCTGAGACAACAGGACTGATCAATTCGTCCCTCTAAAAGGCCTTGGCTCTAACCAAGTTAAGGACCTGGCCGAGGGAATCCACCAATTCCCAGGAGGAAAGTTTGACATCATGAAGGTGTTAGAATGAACTACCACCTACATGACCTTGATGGAGGTTTTGGTGAACTATCCTGAGTAGAAGAAGTCTCTTCTGAAGCTCTTGGAAAACTTGAAAGTCATTAGTCGCCCACCGAAGACTGTCTCTTTCGATGACACCAATGCGGTTGTCTTCTAGGGGAACATTGAGGATCCTCCCTTCTTACTAGGCTTGAACATACAAGGAAAGAATATACACAATTTACTGGTAGATTCTGGGGCTTCAGGCAACATCATGCCTTTATCCATATGCCAGAAGCTCAGATTCCACCCCACCCCATCTAACGGTATAGTAATCTAGCTAAATAAAATTGTTGTAAAAATGGTGGGTGAACTAAAGAACGTCCGAATTTAGCTCATTCAAGAACCTAGGATAGCCAGCGTGATTGACATCCAGGTGGTGGACATCCCAGAGACTTATGTAATGTTACTAAGTCACAATTCATCCAAGTCCTTGAATGAATATTTCTCGACCGACTTTTCCCACTGGTGGTTCCCTTGGGAGGGAGAATATAACCAGATCTGGGTTGAAAGTGAGCCCTAGAAGAAATAGGCCCTCACAAAATTCAGGAGGATAAATTAAGTCCTCTTCTCTGAGACTTCCCCGGGGGTGTACAAACCCCTTGAGATCTTAACATTTGATTTCACCCCCGAGGAAGACCCCATAGTTTCTTAGAGAACCTGGGACTTGGAAGAAAATTTGAGGGTTGAGGTTAACTCTCATGGTACTATAGTGACCCCCACTACACTCCTATCCAGTACTCGGTTCTGAGTGCATTATCAGAAACATTCAGAGTTGGAGTTTGAACCTTGCCTTGCCGCTGCTACTCAGTGCATCGACACCCTCTGGAAGGAAGAACAGACAGTTCATTCCCTTGGACCCAGTACTTTTGCTAGTAGTGCCTCTTCAACACCATTTGTCTAGGGATCCCAACAATAAATCTCTCCAGAGGTGAACCTTACCCACGTACCATCAGCACTCGAGGAAGCTCCTCCCAACCTTCCCAAAAATAATCCAAAGACTACTTCATCTTCCTAGCCCCAAAAAACAAATGATGACTTGTAGAACCTTATGTTCAACGGGTCTAGATCCAAACAAGGCTGTGGGTCCAGAGTGGAATTGATCAACCCATGGGGGAGATCCTTCCTTGCATCTTACAAGCTGTAGTTCAACTGCACAAACAACATCACAGAGTATGAGGCTTTTGTCTGTTGACTCCTATTGGCACTAAGGAAAGGAATCATTCACCTCTAGGCCCTAGGTGATTTAGATTTGATCGATAAGAAAGTCTAGAGTCAATACACCTCTCATGAAAAAATGATGGCCACATACCACAACTGAGCATGGAGTCTTACCAAAGATTTTGGTGCCTTTGGCATTGAACTTATTCCCCGGAGACAGAATTATGTCCCAGATGCCCTAGCTATTTTTTCCATCATGCTTGAGCCAATGGCTGGCTCCTGACTCAAGAAATTCTCTATTGAGATGGTCCCCACCCCATCCATTCTAGACAAAATCACCCATTTTCAGGTCTTTGAGGATGATCAGCATATCCTGGCCTTTATGGCCAATGTTGGTGTCTTTGAGGACCAGACAGTGGAGGAGAGAGATCACGATGATAGTGGACATGGTGATGAAGATGATGGGATCATGGACCTACCAACCAACACCACCCCTAAGGGGATGGTCGCACTTGAAAAAATCTTTGAATCAGACTCTCGGGGCTAGGAAAAGTTATTATCCTCCTCTGAGGGTGGAAAATTTGAGACAGTGAACATTTGCTAGGTCGGTGAAGAAAATTGATACACATTGGCACCTCCTACTCCCCAGAGGAGAACGAGAAGATTCTTGTGGTTCTCCAAGAATACATTGATGTAATCACGTGGGAGTATGAGGACTTGAAAACCTATGATACATCCATTATGACTCATACTATCCCACTAAAACTTGATGCTAAGTCTTTCCAGCAAAAGCAATGACCGGTCAAGCCACTGATCAAGCCTCTGATTCATCAGGAGGTTCAAAAGCTACTGTCAACCTAGATCATCTTTCCAATCTGGCATACTATATGGGTTTCCAACCTAGTCCCTATGAGGAACAAAAGCAGTGAGATCTGCCATTGTGTGGATTTCCAAAATTTAAACAAAGCTTCCAAGAAAGATAATCACCCTCTCCCCTCATTAGATGAGGTATTGCAATTCGTGAATGGATAAAAAATGATGTCTTTCTTTGATGGGTACTTCGCATATAACCAAGTCATGGTTAATATGAGAATAGAGACAAAATGACATTTACCACTAAGTGGGGAACATTTGCCTACTAGAGAATGCCCTTTGGCTTGATCAACACTGGGGCCACATTTCAAAAGGCTATGGACATTGTGTTTGAGGGCCTTGTGAACCAGTGTATAATCATCTACATGGATGATTTGACCATCTTTTCCTAGGATAGGCATGATCATTCCGCCCACCTCACCCAGATTTGCAAGAGATGTTGCTGGTATGGAATATCCCTCAACCCTAAGAAATGCATATTTAGGGTCACTGAAGGGAAGCTGCTCAGGCATATTGTCTCTAAGAAGGGTGTATCCATTGACCCTGAGAGATTTGAAGCACTGCTAAACCTACAGATGCCCGAGAGCAAGAAGGAAATTAGATCTTTCTTTGGAAAGATCAATTTTGTCCAGCAGTTCATCATCAGATTTGCCAAGATCGTAAAACCACTCAATGAAATGATGAAGAAAGATACTAAGATTGAGTGGATCCCTGAGGAAAATAAAGTGTTTGCCCAAATTTAAAAAATGATAGCAGAGGCCCCAGTCTTAGCTAGTACAGACTATTCCCTCCCCTTTTACATATATTCCTTTGCTTTGTCACATTTTGCCATGGCAGTTTTTGCCCAGAAGATCAAAGGGGAAGAACGCCTGATTGCTTTCGTGAGCTCCCCCTTTAAGAATGCCAAAGTCCAGTATTCACCTTTGGAAAAATAGGCCTTTTCTCTCGTCTGTACCATGAAAAAATTTTGACATTATATTCTCCAAAGCAAAGTGCATAGTATCATCCCAGACCAGGTAGTAAAATCACTGCTGATGCAGAGTGAATTAGGTGAAAGACGGGGGAAATAGATGGCCATCCTCCAAGAGTATGATTTAGAAATGCAACCCATGAAGATAGTCCGAGGCCATGGAATATGTAGATTAATGGCAGAAGAGACTCCACATATCAAATATTAGGCATATACAGTGGAGTCCATCGGTCAGGATCTATGGTACATAGACCTGGTGTACTTGTTGTTGAACAACAAATGCCCAGAGGGATTGCCTCCAAAAAAATGTCGCACCCTGTGATTGAAAAGTACACACTTCATGATAAAAAATTCCACACTTTTTCATAGGAACTATGAGGGAGCGTACCTCCGGTGCATTGATAGGGTTCAAGCTGCAAAGATAATCAAAGAATTCCATGGGTAGTTTGGGACCGGGCATGGCTTAGCTAATGCCACTGACCATCACATCCTCTAGGCCTAATACTATTGGCCATGTATCTTTAAGGATGTCTACACTCATGTTAGGAAATGCCACACTTTCCAAACCGCAACATGTCGTGAGCAGAATCCGGCTATGAATTTGCAGCCGTTCTTTGAAGATAGACCTTTTTGCCTACTGGCCATTTGAATTTATCAGGGAAATCAACCCCAAATTTTCTTCCAACTACCGGTAAATCTTGACTTCTATCGATTATTTCACTCGATGGTCTAAAGTGATCACTTGCAAAAACAACATGACAGATGTAGTCCTAAAATTTGTAGAAGAAAACATCGTCACGCAATTTGGAATGCCTTTTGCTATAGTATGTGACAATGGTCTAGCATTTTCTTCAGCACAATTACTTGAGTGGACCTATGATAGAAAGATCACTCTGAAGTTCTCCAGTAACTATTACCCTCAGGGGAACGGTGTTGCTAAATTGACCAACAAAAATTTACTTGAGGTGATCAAACATCTATTAGAACAAAATCCCTGGGACTGGCACCAAAAGCTTAGATCCATTCTCAAGGTGGATCATATCAAAATAATGGCAGCCCTAGGGACTTCCCTATTCCACCTAGTTTATGGCCAAAACCTTGTATTCCCCATTAACTTACAGATCCCAGTGTTGCAGTTCATGTAGGAATTTGACAACTGGGACAACATCATTGAAGTCTGACTTTTGAACCTGGTGAGAATGGAAGAACAAAGAGACACAACCTTTGAAAACTTTGCACATCACCAAGCAGTAGTAAAATTATGGTTTGACCAAAGAGCCTAGTATAAGGCCATTCAAATTTTAGACTTAAGCATTTTGTGGGACAAGGCCCAAGAAAAGAAAGGAAAGCACACCAAATTCCAATGGCTCTGGCTTGGACCATACTTGATATTTGAGATCTGCGGGGCAAATAATTATCACCTCAGTACCATGACTAGAGAAGTTTTTCTATTTCTCATCAAAGGACATTTTCTCAAGTATTATATCAAATGAGGTGAGTTTGTCTAGAATTGTATTTTACATAAAGTCCTGCTTGTAAATATCCTTCCCAGAGCTGTGTTTGGGGTGCCTTGCCTTGTAAATAGTTTTGTTGGCTGTCCTCCGGGACCACCCCTTTTTATTTTTTTATTTTTTTTTGGATTCATTCTTTCTTTTCTCAGTTCCCAATATTTCTCCCTCCCTTTTGTAGACTGGTATGCCTCGCATAACATCTAGTCTCCAGAATAGTACCTTTTACATTTTGGTGAACTTGGAATCTATTGTTTGCATGGTGGAATTGGTCCGCACTCCAAAGTTATTTTGTAAGTTTGGTAACAAGCCATGAGTAATCTTCATTAGATTCATCCCAAAAGTCTGGAAATCAGTTATATCAAAATCAAAAGGAATGAGTAATCAGACACACTAAGAGTAGATCAGTCACACTAGTTTGTTGGCCCAAGTTTGAAAACATTTAAATTCTTTCTGGGTCCAGAATTTTCTTCCCTATTTGGAAATTTGAAGTGGATGGAAAGGTGAAAGAAGTACCATCATTAAAATTAGCTAAGCTCAAGCTTAATGGTGAAAGGAGTACCACCTTCCCATCCAATAGAAAATAATGATAACTAAAGAATGGAGAAATTCCAGTATCTAGGGGAAACAAGTAGATTTGGTGAATTTGGTTTGATATATTTAGTTCCTCTTCTCTACTTCTCCCAAAGGTCATTGGCTTGATTTTCTTTCAAAGTATGCAGTTCACAACTAATGAAAGATGAATGATTGAATCATGTATGGGCTAGATTTTCTCAGAGGCTCTGCGTCTTGCAAGCAAGATGCTCCAAGTAATGATTGATTCTAGTTTTTCTAACCAAAGATTCCAAAGTTCTCGAATGTGATAAGGCATTCATCTTAGATAGTCACCATTTGTTATGCCCTACATATCCGTCCATACATTTTGTAGGAAAAATGTTGGGTCCCCCATTTTTCACTTTTTCTCTTGCCTTATTTTCTTTTTCTTTGTTTTCCCTCTGGGATTTTCTTCTGCAAGGTTTGTTTTCTTTCTTTTTTTTTCTTCTTGTGTCTCAGTGATCCATTCCTAGAGTTTGTTCTTCCCAGAGATGGATTCCAGACCATGGGATTCTCTACCACGATGTCTTCTTTTTCCTAGGACATATGGTTGCATGAAATCCCTGGGCCCAGACTTCAAAGGTTTGCCTATTCCAGAGTCTATGGAAAAGAATGCAACTTGTTTTTACCCTAGTAGTATAAATAGAAGTTACGTTTAATTTTCACAGCTACCGTGATTAAAATACTCGGTGCATTCAGAGCGAATTAAGGTGAATTAAATATCTTTTTCTCCCATGCTTAGTGGTTGATTACCAGTGGTTTTTAGTTCTCACTCACAGTGATTCTCAAGGATAACTTGTTGTAGGGAACTTCACACGCTCACCTTCTCTGTTTCTTCTATGTTTTCAGGTAGGCTCTCGGGCCTTGTCTATTCTTTCTTTTCGGTTTCCTAGTTTCACTCTGTCGTGTTTGTTTCTGTTTTGGCTTGTCCTTTTATTGTTTTGTCTGGTTTCAGTTTTTCTTGTGTCTCACCATGCCTCATGGCAATGGTATTTTTTTTTCTTCTTGTTGGTGGGTTGGTACTGACAAAGGGTCATTCGCCCTCTGTACAGTTGTAATATGGAGCAGTTTCCCGTGTGTTTCGTTTGGTGAGGGTTACTTTGTATATTATGTGAATTTTTGTAAGTTATGTATATATGCCTCAGCCTTTCACCCTCTATATTATGATGTAGTTTTAGTGTATATCCTTCTGATATCATGTCAAGCTCACCACACCTTTTTTCATGTTTTCCTAAATTCTTGAGCTTGCCCGCACGGAAAAATACCTCCTAGTGTGGACTTAGCTCCTTTCTAGTTTCAACCATGGATTTTTTTTCTCTCTCCTTCATTGAGTCAGTCTTAATGGTAAATTTATTTCCCATGCATGCATTCAACTTTAGCCAAGTGGCTTCCTCTTTATGCATGTTCAGACAGTTGTCAGTGTTATCATCATAAATCCTATTTACTACATGGCCATGTGACATCCACGTCAGCCTAGTACGGCTCATCTTCCAACCATGTCACCCAATGGTTAGTTTTGGGACTCCAGGTCCTATGTCCCCATCTGGCTCCTATTTCACTTGTATCATATGTGCTAGAGTCCCCGAAGCCCTAGATGTTGGGTAGTTTGCTCATTTTTCATTATACGTACATCTTTCCTGGGATTTGACAAACTAACTCTTGCAGCTGTGAATGTGATGGTAAGATCTTTGGGACCTGGAGTAGCATTTTATCTTATATAAATCATGATGGTCATCTTTCCTTGTAGGTTGCTGACATCACACTCTCACCATGTCAGAGGCATCTGCATCCTCTCCACCTGGGAGTCCAGATCTCCCCACCAGGACAGTCACTAGGGCAGCTATCAGGACTAAGATCGAGAGGGCCCTAGAAAAGCTTCCCCTAACCATGAAGTACTTGAAGGAAAACACTATAAATGGATCAAATATTGAGTCCAATGTTCAGTTGATCACGGACACTAGTGTCAGAATATGGGTGAAAATGCAAGCCCTGGTAAAAATGATGTATATCTAACAAACAATCGGAGACCCATTGGCCGTCAATATCGACAATTCCAAGATTTAGAAGGTTTCTTACTTCCCATGCTCCATGCAAGCCCCAAAACTTATTCTTACTCTAGCTGCACACTGTAATTCGTCCATTCGGGTCGTCATGCTCGCTGCCTCAGCCCCGACCGAGTATCCAACTCTTATGGTGTCTTTGGAGGCTGCAACTTTTTAGGCTAGTCTGGGAATTCCCGAGTTTGATGATGCAGCCATTGTCACGCGGTCCCTGTCCTTGCAAGAATTTATGGATTTGGAACACATGGCCCAACAATATCTGAACAATAACTGGCTGAAGACACCAAAGAAAGAATCCAAAAGGATGAAGCTAGAAATCCCCTGATCAGAATTCAAGGAAAGCATACAGATGGGGATCATAGCATTGTTTAGGATCTTTGGACAACCCCATGCCTAGGAATTATTGGCATGGATGTAGTACTTCTTGCTCGGTATCTCTTCTGATGAGAAATACTTCGATTGGGCCACCATCATCTCAAATCATGTGGACTCCCAGCTCCTCCACGTCACCCAGACCTCCAAATTCTACATGACATCCTATGTTCTCTAGGTCCTGGCACAACAAAACCCCATCACAAATGGGCTAATCATAACAGGTGTACTAGGGGTCGGTCAGGGCCAGAAGGCTCCCTGGGATTATTTCCCACAAATCCAATGGGAGACTAGTTTCCTCATCTTCTATATAGTAAATGATTCCTTTATTTAATACAATCTCCTCATGCCTACAAGGGATGCTCGGTACCTCCTCTCCAAGGAAGCAATAGATTTGGTCAGAAGTTATGGCGACTATTACATTGAGTTCTAGCAGCACACTTATATTTGGGTGACCGACTTCTCCTAGAAATCATATTTTTTGCCCAAGCACTATAGGAACAAAATAATTCTTTTGGAGTACTGCTGGGAAATTTTGGAATTGCACACCCTTTTCATGGTGAAGAAGGTAATAAATGTTCCATTCCTAGTCACCTGTGGGAATTAATCTTGTAGTATAACCATGGAAAGAGAGGTGGACAACAAGCTTAAAAGCTTGGGCTTAAATTAATTCTATCTAGCGCAGAAGAACTTTGATCTGCTAGGAAAAATAGCAACAACACTTCCCCGGGTATCAGAGCCCCATGCATTTCACATGGAGGATTTTTGGGAAGATTCCCAGGATGATTTGGAAGTCCAGAGCCGACACTTTGTCTGCATGACAATGGGGATGATGGAGAGGTTGAAGCTTCAAAAATTCCCAGATGACTTCTCGGACACTGAACCCACAATAAAAAGAAAAGGGAGTAGACAAGATGGCTCTCCCTCTAATGGACTGGAACACCTAGGAAGCTCCAACAATAGAAGATTTAACCCACGATGTGGTTGAACGCAGCCATGCATATTTTAAAAAGGCATGCCCAAAGAGCACATGCAAAGTTGGCCCATTTGTGTGGGGCTCAACTTTCAGGGTCAAAACCTCCTCACAAGGGGAAGATAGAGGAAAAAGGATAATAGGGACCTAGTCACAAACCCCATCTGTGACCCCCATAGTAGAGAAAATACAATAGACACTGGCAGTCTCCCTACAAATGAAGGATAAGTTAATCACATGGTTGGCCACCCTAGTATGTATGACCAGACCTATTCTTCCTCCCTCTTCCCCTTCATTGGAAACATTGATGGTCCATGAAATAGGGACCAGAGTGGAAGAGGAGTAGGTAGCTATGATGGATGCAGGGCCCCCTTTGATAACCAGGAGAAATAAAAAGAAGAATAAATCTCAACCAAAGGCAGAGATAGAACTTGGGATGCCAAGCATCCAAGAAATACAGATTCTTTCATCTGAATCTCTAGAGCCAGACAAAGAACCTGAGGATATCCCAAAGAGCTCCCCTCCCCATGATGAATTTGATGATTTATTTGGGACTAATGAATTTGGGAACTTGTAGGGAGATATCAGGAGGGTAGTTGAAGAGATTGCTACCCAAGAGGAAATAGCACCCCCTGTTGGAAGGAATGTCCTGGAGAAGGAAGCTACCCAAAAAATGAAACCTAGGCATAGGGAGCAGAAGAACAAGAACAGGTGAACATCTCCGAAGTCACAAAGATACAGGTAGTAGGAAACGTAGAGGATAGGAAAACATAGGATAATCAAATGATATCATTTGGGGAAATAGGACCGACAAGATCAAATATGACCACAACTACCATATTCCAAGCGCCACCTCCAAGGGTAACATTTGGTGAGGTAATTATAGTGGTTCAAACATTGAATCTTTGCCCGATGCCTCCACCACCTCTAGATAATGCACCAATTGAAGAAGACACTCCTATAGAGGAGGATAATAAAGAACAACATCAGGGTGGGGAATAGAACCCTAGAGAAATAGATGTTGATCCCAACAATGCTGAGGGTGCAGACGTTGGGGTAGACGATACAAGCACTATTGAGACAAATCTTGCTAGCAGGTCTGAAAACACAAGAAAGGAGTCAGGGATGACTCACAATAACAGGAAGAAAAAAAAAAATCCCAGAGGGGAAGAACAATAATGGACACTGAAAGAAAAGCCACCCCTATTTCCACAATGGTTGGTAGAGTCCTAGAAGAGGAAGGCCCTAGAAACAACCAAGGCCCATCTCTCATTGGCAGAGATGATGGCCCAAATGTAGAATCCTACCAAGGTCAAAAAAGATCAGACAGTCCATACTCTTCAGATTGGGGTGGGTGGAGTACAATTGCGATGATCACAACACCTTAGACAAGGCGACAGCTAAGGTCAATGAATACTCTATCACCAAAGTATCACTGGAGAAGAGAGGAAAACAGAGTGAGTTAGACTTGTTAAAACAAGTGACCAAGGCGGTAGAGGCTCACTATGTAAAGGAGGCCTAGAAGTTTAGGGCGAAAAGAGAAAAGAATATAAACCTCATGGGGCTACTGACACAACTTGCATAGCCTATTATTGTCATTCCCCCAGATGTCTCCACATCTGGGGCACCGCTCCCTCAGGGTGACATAGGCTCACTAAGGGCGATGAAAATAAAGGCCTAGGCAAGTGATGAATGGGTTATAGAATAGGTGGGAAACATTCAACATTTCTTAGTATCCACACTCCTAGACTTATATGTGGCTAAAAATGTCCTACATCAAGCTGAAACTACTATCTCCATCTGGGAGGAAGACATTGAAAACTATTAAGCATGGAAGGCTGAGTTGGAAGAACTAATCGGCATTAGAGAAGAGGTTGTCTCCGAGGCTGGAATTTTGGGAGAGGAGTCTTTTGAATTTGTCTAGACCTAGCACTCTAGACTTGACCTCACATATGGGGGAAATAAAGAAACTTGTAGGGATATTGCGTGACAAAGCCTAGGAAGTTTGATATTCTTTTAAATTGTACAATTCATTTATCTTGAAGGTCTCCAGAGATGATCCCTTTAGCACTAAAATGTGCACTATGGAGGAATATGTCATGGGAAAGTTTGACAAGCTAATGGAGTCTTAGTATGGATCCTCAGAGGGGATAGATGGAGAAAAAATGACGGGAATAACTTGCATGGTGCTCAAAGGTCATGACGCGGCAAAGATGGCCATAGAATTCAAGGCCAATGTTCCACATCTAGGTGAGCAAGTAGATATGGCCAAGTACCACTGGGCCAGCCACAAGGACATTAATGAAGATGGGATCGCCTAGCTCCTATAGACCTTCAGTGATACCAAGGAATAATAAAATTATCCAAGTTTTGGAGATGATTATTAGGATATGTATTTTGTATTTATTCATTCTTTAGGGAGTGTAGGCTTCCGGATCCAACAATTTTGTATTCTTTCAGTGACCAGTGTTTCGGTTCTCATTGCTGACCGATCACTATCAGATAGTTAATGAAAGTGTCAGATAGTAGGTAACAACAACAAGGCACATCATCTTGATAAGAAGGTTCTGACAGGTGGTTTCCCCAAGGCGCCACCCCAAAGTAACATCTGGTGCATCAGAGATAGTGAGCCTCTCTTCAATTTATGAGGCATGTACCCTCAATCCCTCAGGGCTCAGATTTCTTCTTCTCTCCTTACAGCTCCTTTCTCAAGGCCGATTCGTCCACTCCACCTTTCTTGTCTCATTCTTCTGACATGTCAGACCTTTTCTGTCTTGAGGTATTTTTTAGCATGGTGTAGGTAGTACCGGCCACCAAAAATAGTATTATATTGTTAAGTGTAAAATAAGTTAGGTTAGTTTTAGGTCAAAGTTTGTGTATAAATAAGAAGTCCAACCTCATTCCAGAGGTGGGAAAAATTGATGATTTTGCAGGCCATAGCTAGTAGCATTCTGGTTTTCTCAGTTCTTAGTTGCAGATCTCAATGCTCCTTATTTTTTAGAATCTTTCAGTAGTTAAATGCTCACCTGGAGCCACCATTATTGTATGCACTAGTGCTTGATGGAAACATGTTAATGAAGAAGGAAGGGTTCTATCAATGATTTTTTTAGCATTCTAATCACCAGATTAATGGTATTTTGTGTTGTATGTTCTTTATGTCACTTGCTCTTATATTTTTAAGTAGATTAATGACCTTATTTTCCCTGGCTATTGATTAAATATGAACTGATGGTTTTATATTTTGTTAGTATTTAGTGTAGCATGTTAGAGGTTGGTTGATGTTTTGAATTTTTTGCATAACTATAGTTAGATAAAATATTTCTAACCCTACAGTATCTTTTGAAGTTTATTTGGTAAAGATAGTGAGTGCTTGCAGGAAACCCCACTTACTTAAATCCACAAAGAAGATGAGCTAAGATAACCAGCTATCCCCCCCAAAAAAATAGTCACACTCCCAACTAAGCTCCCACACTATCGAGACCCCTCTCACATGCTTGAAGAGCCAAGCAATCCCATTTCCTTGGACAACATTTACAGGCAAAGTTGGCTGGTACCCCGGTACCCGGTGATAACTTACATCTATTGGAAAACCCAGTCACAAAGCCCTATCAATAGATTCTGAAGGGAACCTTTGTCCATTTGGGTGAGGATGCATCATTCACTTCTGTGATGGATCTATTATTTCCAAAATGGTGAAACCTTTGGAAATTGATACTAGTAATGTGGCAGAATTCAAAGCTCATCTTCTAGGAAATTCATTGGGATGAGATCTGGGCATTAAAAAACTAGAAATTGAAGGGGAATCTATGATTACTATAAATGTTCTGAGTTCAGGGGGCTCCCCAAATTGGAAATGGTAGGATATTTTGGAGGTTATTTCAAATTTAATTAAAAAATTTGAATCCACAACGGCTAACCACATTTACAAGGAAGGTGATTAATTAGAAAATAAGGCAGCTTTGGCGGAGTATGTTCATTTTCCATGCTAACGACTTGGAATGAAGTCACTTCACCATCAGCTCCTGGGAGGTCTAATAAAGATTGATCTTTAATTTGATGTGAAACATAGATCATCTCATGTCCTATCATCATTAATGTCTAATACATAACGGGCATATTTATTAGCTTGGGTGTGATGTTTGTTTATGTCCATGCCAATTGGCCTTCTCCTCTGCAGAGAATTTGCATTAAATGATGACATGTAATTGATTGAATATTTGAAGATCTTAAGTTGATGATCATGCAAGGCATTAAATCAATAAATGTATTGTATTGTCATTGATGTCAACTTGATATAATCTGTATGGTCATGGAAATATTACAAAAGACTTTAAAGAACCAATAAATCAAAGGCTATGCTATAAGTAATGCATATAAGTTAAGTATTCACTAAGTGACATTATACACCAACGATGTCCACATAGACAGTCAGTGTAAAAGAGAAAATCCATAGTGATACCTGATGAGAAAATGCACAACATTACCGATGAGAAAAGTCACAGTGTTACACAATGAGAAAAATAAAGAGTAACCCAACTGAGAGAATTTTAGTGTTTCCAGATGAAGAAGACAAGGACAGAGATCTTGATGACATATGAAGTCACATCAATGGAACAGTCAATTATAACTGATGACTAACTGAAGTGTTGCCTGATAGAATAGAGAGTTTAGAAATCATAAAATGCTTGTTGTCAAAGAGATATAAATAGACTTAATAGATACTTATCATATTTTAATCATCCAGATAAAGCCAAAGATAAGTAATTGATTTAAAGTTGATTTGTCCAGTTGGCAAGAAGATCTCTTTGAGATAAAACTGGAGTTTACTTTAAATCTATTGGTGAGAATTGTGGATCACGCCAAGAATCAATAAAGCAGAGAAAAGATAGATCATGTCTATATAGAGATAAACCCAATTCATTACGAATGGGGTGTGCGAGGTGAACACCAGAAGATGAAAGATGCTAAAGGAAATCTGAAGAAGAAGAAAGCCTTCATTCATTCCTGATCAACAAGCTAAAGAAAGAGATAGATTCTGTAGACATCGACAAACAGTGAGATAGCATCATAGAGGAGAAAAGTGTAAAGAAAAGGTAATAGAATTGATTATATTGATCAGAGAGGTAATGGACTTATAGTAGATCTGAAAATATGCAATTGAGTTGTATGTATGAACAGATAATTAGTGTTTCATTTTAACCATTGAAGCATCAAGTATCTTAACTAATCACGACTTAAAAGTCTTTACAATCGAGATACATCCTAAGGAGTATCAAAAATTTTGATCATAAAAGTAGCATTGTATATGCCTGATACCTATTGACAGGCCAAGTGAGTATTTGATCAAGGATGGTAGCATTAGATGCCATATACTAGGTGAAAAACTATATTTTAAATCCTTTAACAAGGTCACACCTAATAGTGTGTTTGTAACCTTTAATAGGCTTGGCTCTTAACAAGGCTCACTTCAAAAGAGTAAAAATTTGGGGTACTGATCCTAGTGGTTTTTCCCTTAATAGTGTTTCCATGTTAAAACTCCATGTGTTATGTGTTTATGTTTCATTACTTTACTGTTTTACATTTCACATAAGCAATTATGGATTTATCGGTATACTCTGCATATTTACTAGGTTTTGGTAAATAGTTGACTGCTTATTGGTAATCATACAGAAGAGAGATTTACAAAGATATCCGACAAGTAGAAAATTGATAAAATTATTTCAAGGCATTCATCTTGTAGGACAAAAGATAACTAGAGACATAATTTTTGGTTATAAGTTTTAAGGGTTGATTTAAGGATTAATTTTTTAGGCCACTGCTTCACCCCCTCTCAGTTATTACTCAATTGGTATCAGAGCTTGTGTGCTTAAAAGGAAGGTTTCAAGACGTAAGCTAAAGATCACAAGATGAACAAACAAGATGCACCCAAGTTGAAAAAAGACAATTTTGCTTCATGGAAAAGCAGAATAAGACTCCACTTATCTGGTATTGGCAATGATTTTACTCAATACTTAGATACTAAAGATGTGTTTCCCACAGAAGCACCAACAGTAGAAAAATTAAGAGAGAAGCATGAGCACAACTGCATGATGATAGAGCTTGCTTCCTCACTCTCTGATGCTGAATTTGAAGATGTCAAAACCTGCAAGACAACAAAGCAGATGTGGGAAAAATTGATGCTTGTACATGGAGGTGACAAGAATGTTTTTAGATCTAAGTCAAAAATCCCTAGAGGAAAGTTTGATGATCTCAAAATGAAAGAAGGTGAAAACATCACTCAGTACAACACAAGAATCAAAGAGGTAGTCAATGCTATTAGAGAATTGGAGGTGTACTAGAATAAGATATAGTGGTAAGTAAAATTCAAAGAGCCTCACTACCTACTTATGCTATTAGAGTATCTTCCATTCAAGAAATGAGAGCAGTAGCAAATAGAAATGTTACTCTAGACAGTTTGATTGAAAGACTGATTTCATTTGAGATGAATAACTTTGATAATAGTGTCTTACCAAACATAGAGTCTACATTCAAAATGTCTATGAAAATAAGTAAATAAAGTCATAAACACACTATGAGGATAGATAGTGATAGTGAAAGTGAAGAAGAAGATCTTGATGAAATTGAAGCACTTATGGCTAGAAGAATGCAGAGAGGCAAAGGTAAATACAAAGGTAAATTACCACTTGTTTGTTTTAATTTTAAAGAGATTGGACACTTTGCTACAAGATGTCCTAACAGAAGAAAATATGATAGAAGTAATTATATATCATTTGAAAAGAAGTGGGACATAGGTGATTACAAAAGCTACCGACAATCAGAAAGAAAAGATATCCGAGGCTACAAGGGCAAAGGAAAGAAGGATAGTTACCTATAAAAATGCAAAGATGATGACACTGACACTGAATCTAATAAAGACATCGAGATGGTGTTTGTGGCAGTAAAAGATGATTCAGATGATGATGAAGATAGGTATGTAGAAACAACACTCATATCTAAAGTTGTAAAGTGATGTCTGGATCATAGATATTAGCTGCACTCACCATATGATTAGTGATAAGTAAAAGTTTGAGACTTTTGAATACTATAAAGGTGGTTCAGTAAGAAGAGGTAATGACACACCTTGTCCAGTTGACAGTAGAGGAAACATAATGTTGAATAACCAGATAAAATGTAAAAATTATTATTGGGTAAATAGATTGAATTATACTCTACTGAGTGTTTCTCAGTTGAATAATTTATGTCATATAGTAGCATTTGAAAATAAGAAGCCAAAGATCTTCAATCAATTGGGAAATCTGATTGGTATTGGTGAGCAAATAAAAGGTAACTTATTCTATCTGAATGATAGTGAAACTTGTTTGATTTCTACAAATGAAGACATATGGTTGTGGAAAAAAAGATTGTGTCATGTGAATTTTAACATGATAAAGATTAGGAAAATGATAAATGTCAGAGGCTTACCGACGATGACCAAGCCTGAAAACATCATGTGTAAGAATTGTCAAAAAGGTAAGATGAAAAAGTCTAGTTTTAAAAGAAAAACCCATACATTTGATACAATTCTAGAATTAAGCCACACTGATTTATGTGTACCTATGATAACAAAGAGTTATTATGGAGATAGATATTTATTCTCTTTGTTGATGAATTTTAGTAGAATGATGACAGTTATGTTTCTAAAAGATAAATCAGAAGAATTTAAGATGTTTAAATGGTATAAGGAAATGGTTGAGAAACAAAGTGGTAAGGAGTTGAAATGCTTAAGGTCAGATAGAGGAGGTGAATTTATTTTAGATGAATTCACAAACTTTTGTAATGAGCATGGAATCAGAAGACAGGTCTCTGCACCAAGAACACCACAACAAAATGGAATTGTTGAAAGAAGGAACATATCCATATTTGATTGTGCAAGCACACTGATGATAGAGAAAGGTATCACCCAAATCTTATGGATGGAAGCTGTCAGTACCGGTATTTACAAATTGAACATAGTAAAATTGAAGAAAGACACCAAAAAGATACCTTATGAGCTTTGGTATGGATATACACCCAATGTAAGTTATTTAAAAAATTTACTCCAAGAGTGAAGAAGGAATCTTTCTAGGGTATTCAGTCAAGAGCAAGGCTTATAAATGTCTCAATAAGGCCTCTACCAAATTTTTTGAAAGTGAAAATGTAAAGATACATGAATTTGCAGAGAAGAATGAAAAGGAAAGAATTAAAGAACTAGAGTACTACATTAGGTTTTCTTACAATGAGGAACCTGACACTCTAGCCAATGAATAATGTAGAGCTCCCGAGCATCAGATCATTGCACCCTACAATCAGGCTGCAAATATCGATGATCATAATATTTCTCAAGATGATGCACAAAGTGATGGAGAACATAATAAAGAACAAAATAATGATCAAGTTGATAGAAAAAGAGCTGAACTTGTACTTGAAAGATATGTCAGAAAGAATAATCCACAGAACCAGATCATAGGAAATAAAAAGGTTGGTATGATAACTAGAAGTAAGTCTCTAAATACAAGATGTCTTATTTGTGATTATGAGCCCAAATCTGTCAATGTTGCACTAGATAATGATGAATGGATTAGTGCTATGAATGAAGAGATTGAGCAGATAGAGAAAAAAAAGACATGGACACTTGTACTAAGACCAAATGACAAGAATGTCATCAGTACAAAATGGATATTTAGGAATAAGCTGAATTAGAATGGAGAAGTCACCAAAAATAGAGAAAGACTAGTATGCAAGAGGTATGCATAAGAAGAAGAGATTGACTATCGAGAGACCTTTGCACCCATTGCGAGGCTAGAAGTAGTGAGAATATTACTTTCTTGTGATACATGTAAAGGCTTAAAGGTATATCAAATGGATATCAAGTCTGCATTCCTAAATGGAATAGTTGAAGAAGAGGTATACATTGAACAACCAAAAGGGTTTGTTGATCTAGACAAGAGGGACATGGTATGTAGACTACAAAAAGCCCTGTATGGATTGAAACAAGAACCTCGAGCATGGTATGAAAGACTTCATTCCTATCTTATAAATATTGGATTTGTAAGGACTAGTAAAAATAGTAATCTTTATTTAAAGGAAGACACTGATGCTAACATTTTGATTGCTAAGATATTTTTTTATGACATCATATTTGGAGGAAATGATATGCTATGCAAATCATTTGCAAATGAAATGAGAAAAGAATTCGAAATATCTATGCTTGAAGAGATCAAGTTCTTTCTTGGTCTACAGATCATGCAACAAGATGAAGGTATTTTCATTACACAATCCAAATACATTAAAGAAGTATTGAAAATATTCAAGATGGAAGAGTCCAAAGCAGTTGGAACATTGATGGTAACTGGATGTAAGATGACAAAGGAAGACAAGTCATCATAGGTAAATTAGACTTTGTAGAGATAAATGATTAGAAAAATCATGTATGTTGTACATAGTAGATGAGATATTGCACATGTTGTAGGAGTAGTTGCGAGATTTTTTGCTAATCCCAAGGAATCACATATGACTGCTGTGAAAAGAATCCAAAGATATCTAAAGAATATTGAGGAATATGGATTAAGGTATAGAAGAGAAGGAATATTTGAACTTAAGGTCTTTACTAACGCTAATTGGGCTATAAATACTAATGGCCAGAAGATCACAACTGGAGGAGCATTCTTTATGGGTGACAGACTTGTCGCATGGATCAACAAAAGCAAAGGATGCATCTCCTAGTGTACTATAGAAGTAGAGTATGTTTTTGCTACTGTAAATCACTCAAATATTACAAGGATAAAATAGTTACCGGAAGGTATGCATATGCAAATTCTAGAACTAGTAATTATCTACTATGATAATACAAGTGCAATAAACATTTCCAAAAATCCAATCATGCATGCTAAAACAAAGCATATTGCCATCAAGTATCATTATTTGAGAGAACAAGTTTTTGCAAAGGAGGTCATACTTGAGTATGTGCCATCAAAGGAACAATTGGCCGAAATCTTCACCAAGCCATTGCCCAAGGATGCATTTGAGTACTTGAGAAAGAGACTAGGGGTCAGACCCTTGTCTACTGGTCAGTAAGTTGACTAGAAGGTTGCATCAGCTTACATATTATCAGAATATCATTCTCATTAATGAAAGCATAGAGATGTACTTCAAAGATACATCTATACACATCAAGGTATTTATCTACTCCGAGCACCATAGTTATTACCAATAGATTGGGAAATTCAAGGAATATATTATGGATGGAAAGGATTCGTTTGACATCACTATCAAATATTTTTTTGAAAAGATGTTTGTTTGGAATTGTTGTCAAAGGGAGAGAGATATGTCATTATCATATTGATAAAGGGAGAGATTATATCAACCAAAGTATTCAAATGGAGAAATGTAACAAGAAAGGGAGAGTACACACAAAAGAATAGAATTGCTGACAAGAGACATCAAAAGAAAGGAGAACAGTAAAAGGGAGAGAGTTTTCCATAGAAGGAGAACACATCAGTTAAGAGAAAGAAAAACTCTACATCTATCCAATGAAGGGATTAAAGACATAAAGAAAGCTACAAGAATCAAATCAAAGCTATTTGAGCTTACCAATAGATAGACATTTGTAATAGTTACATTAGGAAAGCTTCATGAAACTGTATATTTCATATTGTATTAGTAATAGTATAGTATGATAATATAGTATGTTGCCATCAATGCCAAAGGGAGAGATTGATGACATGTGTTGGAATAATGATACATTTGGCATCAGTGAATGCACTTAGTGAAAACACTTATTCAGTTTTGAATGCTTACCGAGCTTATCACTCAGCCCACAGCCTATACCGAGCGTTCAGTAAAGCTCACCGATCAAACAGTTCAAACCGAGCAGTAAGGCAGTCACCGAGCATATAAGAAGAACAAAAATTACCGAGCAGACGGTAGTCACCGAGTCATCAGTTGAAGATAACCGAGAGGTCAGTTTCTACCGAGTCACCAGTGGTTACCGAGTGACAATGTATTTACCGAGTCACTACAGCTACCGAGTTCCAAGCTACACTACGGGACTAGTATGGACCGAGCTTCTACTTTTACCGAGAGCATGACGATGCCGAGTATAGTAGTGGATGCCGAGTATCAGAAGATCACCGAGCCAGCTTGAGGAACCTAGCTTCTACCGACTCAGTAATACTTTGTTCACCTATGTAAGGCCGACTT
>MU226669.1:1132058-1149000 GCA_018584345.1 Thuja plicata
TGGTAAACATAATGAGTTGAGGTCGGGCATTGAAGAAATTCAGTGTTGACCGAGTTCACTTGGGCATTTCAGTCTTTGTCAGGCATTCAGTTGCAACCGACAAACAATGATTTCTATTATGTAATTAATGGTTATATGAGGCCGACTGTATTATGATTTATGATTTATATTTTATTCAAGCTGAATTGACAGGGCTTACCATGTATTTATGAAAGGTCAAGTTTGGATTGAATGTGGTATTGTTATCTAAGTGTGGAAGACAAAGTGAAAAGGCAGAAGTGTGGAATTCTATGACATGAAGAGTGAAGGAGAAATAAAATGGGATTCTAATTAAGTACAGAACACTCAGAGTTGCAATAGATTATCTGATCAACAAGGATCTAGTTACAATGAAGCAGAGATCTGAATCAGTGAAGGTAGTTTCTTACACATACAGGTCAATCCATTGTTACTTTCTAACAATTGTAGCAGTGATCAAAATCTCTTAATAGAGTAGACTCAACAGTATTTTGTAAATCCTCTTACAAGGTAGAATTTCTAGATTGAAGTGTTGAAGACCTCTAACAAGGCCACTTCTCACAGGGTGATTAAATCCTTTAACGAGGTCATACCTACCAGTGTGTTATTGTAACCTTTAACAAGGTTGGCTCCTAATAGGGCTCACTTCAGAATAGTGAAAAACAATAACTAATTACATTGGTGGTTTTTCCCATATTGGGTTTCCATGTTAAATCTCAGTGTCATATGTGTACTTGTTACTTTTTTTTATGTTTTATGTTTCTACACTTAATCTCTAAGTATGATTGCATTAATGATTGCTTTAACACCCGAGTTATAGAAGGAACACCCCAGTAACATTATTAAAGTATTTATGCACCTAAGGGACAAGGATTTGTTTTGTAGTAACTGATTCACCCCTCCCCTCTCAGTTACTTATCTCATTTCAGACATTAAGTTGATGATCATGCAAGGTATTAAATCAGTTAATGTATTGTATTTTCATTGATGTCAACTTGATATAATTGGTATGGTCATGGAAATACATCAAAAGACTTCAAAGAACCAATAAATAAAAGGTTATTCTATCAGTAATGCATATAAGTCAAGTATTCACTAAGTGACTATATACACCTATGGTGTGCACACCGAAGGTCAGATTAAAAGAGAAAAGTCACAGTGATACCCGATGAGCAAATGCACAACATTACCGATGAGCAAAGTCATAGTGTTGCCTGACTAGCAAACACAAAGTAACCCGATAGAAAAAATTTCAATGTTTCCCGACGAAGAAGACAAGGATAGAGATCCTGATGACAACTGAAGTCACACCGATGGAACAGTCAGTTATCACTGATGATTAACTAAAGTGTTGACCGACATAATAGAGAGTTCATAAATGAAAAATGCTTAGCTGTCATAAAGCTATAAATAGACTTAACATATAATTATCATTGTTTTAATCATCAAGATAAAGCCAGAGATAAGCAATTGATTTAAAGATGATTTTTCCAGTTGGCAAGAAGATCTCTTTCAGATAAAACTAGAGTTTCCTTTAAATTGATTTGCGATAATTGTGGATCATGCCAAGAATCAAGAAAGTAGAGAAAAGATAGATCATGTCTATATAGAGACAAACCCAATTAATTACGAATGGGGTGTGAGAGGTTACCAAGAGAAGAGGAAAGATGCTAAAGGAAATTTGAAGAGGAAGAAAGTCTTCATTCAGTCCTGATCAAGAAGCTAAAGAAAGAGCTAGATTCTATAAACACCGATGAACAGTGACACATCATCACAGAGAAAAACAATGTAGAGAAAAGGTAATAGAATTGAATACATTGATCACAGAGGTAATGGACTTACAATAGATCTAAAAATCTGCAATTGTTTTTTATGTATGAATAGATCATTAGTATTTAATTTTAACCATTGAAGCATCAAGTCTCTTAACTGAGCATGACTTAAAATTATTTTACAATTGATATACATCCCAAGGAGTATACAAGAGTTTGATCATAAAAGTAGCATTGTATATGCCCGATACCAATTGATAGGCCAAGTGAGTGTTTGACAAAGGATGGTAGCATTAGATGCCAGATACTCGGTGACAAACTATCTTTTAAATCCTCTAACAAGGTCACAACTAACAGTGTGTTTGTAACCTTTAACAGGGTTGGCTCTTAACAGGGTTCACTTCAAAAGAGTAAAAATTTGGGGTACCAATCTGAGTGGTTTTTCCCTTAACAGGGTTTCCACATTAAAAATCCATATGTTATGTGTTTATGTTTCATTACTTTACCATTTTACATTTCACATAAGCAATTCTGGATTTATCGGTTTACTCTGCATATTTACTATGTTTCGGTAAATAGTTGACTACTTATCAGTAATCATATAGAAGAGAGATTTACAAAGCAATCCGACAAGTATAAAATTGATAAAAGTATTTCAAGGCATTCATCTTGTAGGACAAAAGATAAATATAGACATAATTTGTGGTTATAAGTTTTAAGGGTTGATTTAAGGATTAATTTTTGAGGCCACTGATTCACCCCCCCACTCTCAATTATTACTAACATTAACTAAACATCCCATCAACCAGGAAAGCTTGTCCTCAGACATATGTGAGTATTAAAAGTTGTCTCTTCTATTTTTCCAAAATTGGCACCTCTCTCTTCAAGTTGTTTGTAGTACATCTCGGCGGGGATTACTTATATTCTTTCAGGCTAGGTACAACACTTTGTAGGATTTTATTGAGCCACAACATTTGAAGAGAGATACATTCCATCTCAATCTATCAGTGCATTAAAGACTCAAAGATTTAAAAATTGTTTTCACTACTAGAAGAGTACATCACTTTCCTCTCCTATGGTTGAATTTCTAGGCTTCCCTCTCTTCCCTCTGGACATAAAGTTTCATTTTTCAAGTTTGAGGTATGGACACCCTAATTAAGCTACATTCAGATCTAGAGAAAATCGCCTTCAATACTGCTATAACTTTGAATCACATGAGAGAAGTTTGTAACTTTCAGCATCCTTTGGTCACACATATCATTCAAAAGGTGTTAGGGTACAATTTCCTTTGCACCAACCACAAATATAGAGTCCTTTCCAACATCTATTTTGGTTTCCTTGCCAGCATCTTGGTTGCTCAGGCCTCCAGAACTCTGGTTGAATACCTCTATGGTCATCTTTTCTCTAGTAATTTTATAGTGGGCATCCACAATGCAATGATGAATATGGGCTTCAATCTCACCACTCCATTCCCACAGGATTTGGCAACGATAATGACCACGGGGAAACCATTTCCTAGTTTTGTGATTGGACAAAGAAGGAACATTTACGCTGGTCCTCTAAGGCATCTTTTTATTCTCTCAGGATGGGAGTGGGAAAACCACCTGTTGCGCAAGAGTATGATGGAAAAAGGAATAACTTCCTCTCCAAATTCCTAGGCATTGTAGAGGGTTTGAATGCCCCTTATGGAGAAAACATGGATGAAAACCTTCCATAGGTTTATCAGTAC
This sequence comes from Thuja plicata, assembly GCA_018584345.1. Classification (NCBI taxonomy): domain Eukaryota; kingdom Viridiplantae; phylum Streptophyta; class Pinopsida; order Cupressales; family Cupressaceae; genus Thuja; species Thuja plicata. The sequence continues at coordinate 1,135,578 of MU226669.1, forward strand.
AAGCATGATGAAAAGTTTGATGGGTTGGGAAGCCCTGAGTCTTTAGATAAAGATGAAGAAGACAAATAAATGGAGACTTCCTCAGAGGAAGATTCAGAGGAAACCCACGATGATGAGGAACCAGGCATGGCAACAAATGATGATGAAGATGCAGAGGATCTAGACGATGAACTAGTGGATGCCTTAATGGAGGAAGATCATGAGGGAAATAATGGCTCCTCAATCTTGGTGGGGAGTCCAAAATCAAACTCTGCACCCTCCACATAGAATGACACCACATCTCCTTTTGACTGAGATAAGGTAGCCTGGGCTTCGGTGTGTTTTTTGCAAATATTTATATCATTTTACAGCTTATGTTTTAAAACTTTGGTTTCTTGAATTTTCATTGAGCCTTGGTGCTCGGATGGGTTCACAATCCTCTCGGTCGGATTGGGCTTTGAACTAGATACTCTATTTTGCATGATGTTTATTGTTTTTAATGACATTTCATTTTTTAAGTTTTAATATAAATCTCTCGGCCTCGCCCTTAATTGATAAAAAAAAAGAAAGTTGTTTTTAGAATATTGTTTAAAAGTGACGAAATATATCCATATTTTGACTTTTTCTTGTAGTAAAGAATAACTATTTTATTTTACAAAAGTTTTAGGGAACCATTAAAAAAAAATTCATAAATTTCCCTATAAGAAAGTGGATAACTAATAATGAAATCAATCTTCTATTATAATATAATTTCTTTTAATTTTTGTCTTTATTCCAATTATGTTTATCAATTCTAAAATATGAACCTATCAAGGTTAATATAAATATTTGAGCTAATATTTAACTTGACTTCTTGTAATTATGAATTTAAATATTCAATGTTAAAGTATTTAGCCAAAAAAATGTAGATTTAAATATTATTTCATTTCATATAATGAAAAAATTTATAATTTTAGTATGGAATCAATGAATGAAATTAGTTATTAAATGGTCACCTTACTTTATTTAAAGGCCACAAGTGTCAAGTGTTATCCTCATGATTAAGCAAGTTAGGAGTTGTTACATGAAGAAAAAAAAAAGAAGAAGTTATGTTTTTACTTAAGTGTAAATTTTGGGCATTACATTTTCCATGTTAATAACCTTATGTTCAAACAAGGAGAGTCATTTGTTTTGAGAATAAATTGTAGACGTTCTATTCCAATAACTCAATAAAACATCAAAACATACTTTATGTACTTTATAGATTAGGTAGATTGTGAATTATTCAAAATATCCATATAAACATCGATAAACAATAAACAAAAAACAAAAAACCAAATTTAAATAAAATTAAATATACAAATTCAACTATATATAGTGTTATGTCATTTCAAATTATATAACTTCACAAATAACTCAAAATTTAACACAAATACATTGAAAATTTATATACATAGTGTTCTCAACGTTCTCCTTTAAAACCCTCCTTGTGAATACCATATGCTCAAACAAAGCAAGCCGTTGTTTTCCATTATGAACTCTGGATTCTCCATGCCAATAACACAACGAAAGATCAAAAGCATTCTTTACAGATAGCAGAAATCCGTGAATTATTCTTGATCTGGATAAGCATTAGACAGATTCCCAAACATGTTTCAATCGGACTTTTGGATGTGGCGACTTGATAACGTTTTCTTTCCAGCGAAAATTTATGGTCACGGTATTTGTAATTTCAACGTTAGTAAAGTACTATGGACAAAAATTCCCATACAAAGATACACACATCTGTAGGAGAATATATATCCAGTCCAAACAAGCATGTGAAAGGGTCGAATCTTATTTTGCGAGACCAACATGGATATATTCACTTTGTCTCTTCACACAACGCACGCTTATCAAACAGCTTTTCCTTTGAATATATTCACTCCGTCTATTCACTGCATATTTAAGAAGCTACATCAAACGTAATCTACCGTCGCCAATATCCATTCGCAACCTCTGTGAGTTCGATGGACTAATTGTTAAATGCATTTTTTAAGGTTAGAAATATTCATGGGGGAGCCTTGCATTAGGATGCAGAGCTTGTTACAAAGCCAAGAATGACTTGCCCATGTCATATCATGTTTATCACTGAAAAATAATATGCGCAAGTCATGCTTGGCCTAGTACGTGTTCTGATTCTCATGCGAGACACTACATGATCATTGGTTCACAGATTAGTAATTTCTTCATAATAGTATCGAGAATACTATATGAAGTTGTTCTTACTTTGCTTAGTATATGAAATCTAAAAGATCTCAGAAAATAATGCATTAATTTTATATTTTTAGGCAAGCAGGTTTGTTATTTGTCTATGGCTGACGATAGGCGCATAGGTGTGTATAAATGAATATTTATTGGGGGACTTAACCTATTTGTTAGGTCTTGGGTATATAAATTTTCTTTTGTCTAGGAGAATAATAATATTAGGACAAATAGTTTTCTACAATTCATAATGGTTATTTTTGTTGTTTTTAGATTAGATTGTGTATATTTGTATATCAATAGTGCTGATTGCACTCTCTAATCTAACAAGAGAATGATATAATGTTCAAGGAGAAGAGATGTCGACTACTTTAGATTAAACATTTTTCACTCTTTGAACATTCTATCATCCCCATGGTGCATCATAGAATGTGATCTGAAAAGTTGATAGAAAAAAACATACACTATTTAAACTAGAAACAACAACAACAATATTATTTACTGGTTCATATTATTAGATTCAATTTCATTAATAGAGTTTAAGAGGTTGAAAACTATTTAAAATGTTATATGCAGTCACAAAATATTACTTCTTACTATGTTAATCTAAATTAGTTTACCATTACAATAAAAAAAATGTAATTAGCCATACTTTTAAAGATATAGTGTGGCTTGAGCACAACAAGCTTAGACATGTAAACTATTTTTCATTGAATATGTACCTAGATAATGATGGCTTTTCTCTTTTCTAAATATTCTCTAGTATTTATTTTAGAATTGTTTTTTGTTTGTATTTGGCAAGCATACCTAATCAAGACATACTTTTTAGGCGTCCTCATATTTCATATGAAAAAGATTTTCTTCAATATTTTTCTCCATATATAGGGATGTGCAATGAATAAAAGATTTGAGTTCATTGTATTTTATATGTTGTCTCTAATTTGAGGATGGAGAATTCTATATTATTTATTCAAATAGATATTATCTATTCAAAATCTATTTGAATCTAAAGATTTTGTTTACTTTGCATAAGATTATGACGTGAACACTTAGGTACTAGTTCCATCAGGCACAAAGAAGGTAGTTTCATAGAAAAATGTATCATATATTAAACAAGTATACTCTAAAGTTTGAAAGAGTTCTTGTAGCCATAAAGAATATTGTCATTTTAGGAAGGCTAACATTACAAAAATCTCTACTCAAAATTCTTTCTAAAGACTAAGATAGAATTGTTGCTTGGTCTATTGAAAGCTTAGTTTGATAGTTTTCTTGATGCCTTATTTTGGTTATATGATAGATGTAAACTTAATCTTATTTTTTTGGTTAACACATCATAGTTTTTCTTTTCTGAAGTATTGGAGCTTTACGAAGATGCACTCTCATAGTTTTTGGAATAGTATGAGAAACGTAAAATATTTAAGATGTTTGGTGATAATAAACTATGACACTATTAATGTTAGTAGTAGTAGTGATAGGAGCTCTTTGAAAGTGACTGTGTTAGTTTTTTATTAATTTTGTGGGTGGTGGTTTATTGCTTCCTCTCAGTTGTAATGTCACTGAGTAGGGATTCCAATGTTGGTTCTTAGGGATTATTTTGTTGTTTCTGGATCAAGGCCCTCTCAGCGCTGACTTAATTAAAAATATTACAGAAAATGTGAGTGTGTGCTTAAGATAATTCAATATTCATAATTTTTTTTATGATTCTATATTTCTTGGTTAACTTTTTAATAAGATAAGTCATTTCTATAATAATAATAATTACAAGTCACCCAATAATAAGGCTAACATTATAGAAAATTTTATCATGCACCAATGATAATTCCATATCCATTCAAAGGGTTATTATTCTATATTTTCTTTATTATTTTTTTAATAAGATATGTCATTTCTATGGTAATAATAATTTCAATTCACCAAATAATAGAAATTAATCATTAAAACACAATGAAAAATTGGTGAGTATGGTTTTCACATCTTTATTTTCATTTAGAGTATTATACTGGTAGTAATATATTCATAAAGGTTGGCATAATATTAAAAACTAGCATTCACGGAAGTACTATTGTTAAGATAATGTAGTATAATCATTTAAAAAAAATAAAAAAATCTTCTATAATGTCGCAAGAAATATTATACTAATATATTGGTACATAGGAACCTTCAAAAAAAAAATTCAACTTGATATGGCTATTCATAGGATATGAGAGGTGTTGGATGAATCATGAATGAAGTATACATAATTATACCATGAACATTCATGCAAAGGATTGTGGTTCTTAATGAAGATTCATACAGCTATTAAAGTAAAAAATATTAAATTAATCCAGAGAGGATTGTCATTTTTCATTGTTAGTATTAGCTTATCATTGGAACAAGATATTGCCAAAAGTTGAATGTTGCATCTAAGAATAGAAAATCTTAGAGCATGTGTATTTATTGGATTAGGCACATTATTGCACAATTAATTGTGCACATACTCAAGAATATTCTTATTCATATTCAATCAAATATTTGCACATGCATGCCTAGCTTAGGTTCACTTAGTTGACTCTAATTTGGCTTAATTTTTTTTTTTTATCTATAGTTTGCATATAAAGCTCTAGTTTGCAAATATTCACTTATTTAATTTGTTTTACTATTTTCAAATGCATTTTTTTTTCTATAAAAGCATTGTATTTTTTTTCTTCTTTCAGTTAATCCTAGGATCATATCTTGCAGTTCTATAATATTTGTTCTTGAGAAATGTAGCAATTATTTAATTTCTACCCTGAGTGTTCTTGTTTTGTTGCTATTTCTTGGAAGTACTTATGATATTTCTTTTCTCAAGGGCATTTTAGGGTCTCCAAATTTGCATTCTTATGTGGATTTTGATTTGCGCATTTTTTTATAAGCTTTTGGAGAAAAATAAACATTACAAATTCATGGAAATTTTCCATTTTTGAAAACATTCTATTTGATAAAATATTTTATTTTTAAAATGTTTCTATCATTTAAAGCTTTCCAATTTTTTAAAATATCCAATTTCAAAAAGTTCCCTTTTTTTCGTAAATTTTCTATTTTGTCAAAATTCTCATTTTCAAAAACTTTCCATTTGTAGAAACTTTAAATTTTAAGAAGATTTTATTCTCACAAAGTTTTCATTTTAAATTTTTTTTTTTTTAAATTTAGAAGGATTTCATTTCTAAATCCCTCTTCAAGTCCTTTTGACAATTTTTTTTAAAAAAATTTCATCATAAATTGAGCATGCAAACTTGAAATCGTGCAAAAGGATATCATTAAAAATGTGTTTATGATGTCAATCCATTTTTGGTGGTCATTTTGTCAAAATTTTCAATAACCTTCTATACTACGCTTCTAAAGTCAAATATTTTGTTTTGCACTCTTGGGGTCATATCTTGCTCATTTTAACTCTATTTTTTTAAAACCAAATATAATTGGAAAGGTCTCAAAGTTCTGTATCCAAATCTGTAGTCAATCTTTCCATATTTTTCTTCAAGCATAATTATTGAGAAGTTTTAATTTTCACTATTTTATCAACTTCTTGGAAATTTTGATACTTCCAATGAATATTTTTATATGTGATGACTTTAATCAGCTTGTTCTACATGTTATTCAATTACTTTTCTAATTTGAGTATATTGATTATCTTTCTACTGCACTTATTTGTTTATAGATGCAATTGGATAACTATCATTCTTGTGCAAGGTTTTAGGTGCTATTGCACATTATGTTGTACCTTGTTTTGTATATGGAGTGTATTATAAAGTGCATTCTAAAAGTGGTATACAACATTTTTTATTTGTCATCATACCTTTTGTGCAATGAGTGTCACTCCATGACAACTTTGAATTCTACTGGTTCTTGCCTCATTCATGTCTATAGTAGATGCATACACATTTTTAGTAGTAGGTACTTTCTTACATTTATATCCATATTTTCAATTATTCACTACTTGTTGATAAATATTTGTTCTAGATATTTTATTTTTTTCCCTCATAAGCATTATTGGGAGTTTCCATTTTTACCCTACCTCCTAGTGTCATGAAATTTTTCAAGGGTTCTTAATCACAAATTTGGTTTTTAGTTCCTAAACCCTTAAACTCTAAATTGTTAGTACTTGTCCATTTAGTACTCTAAGCTCTATTATGTTCGACTATTCAATGCTTAGAGTGGGTTTCATTTTATTAAATTTATAAAATAAGAACATTAGATTGTTTTGGTCACTAGCCCCTCTAGTTAGGACATTTTATTTATTGGGTTACCAAATAATGTGGTTAAAACCTTCACATCCCATTATTTTTGACTTAGTAAGAAGGGTAAGGGCCTTGATCCCATAGTAAAAAAAAAACATATATAATATAGAACAAGTTATAATTCCAACTTCAAGCCATTACAATAAAAATCCCCCCAAAAACTGCACTACTAAAAACCAATAAAAAACAACATAGGAATATTTCTATCAACATCTAACCCTAAGCCTAACAATTTTAATTTTAGTCTAGTCAAAATAGAATTTCATCCAAAATAACACAAAGTATCTACGAGAGTATATATTTAACACAATCTGAACCAACCTAGCTTGGTCGAGACCCTTAAGTCCAACATAATCCATAAAGTTGTAACTAAGGAGAAAGATAACTATACTTAAACTACTAACATTGTCCATCACAAGAAGAAAAATAAAAGCCATAATTACTATAAGAAGAATAGATTTAATCATTAAAATTGGTTATTATGTACCAGTTCCTTGAGATATTCTTCATCTCTCCTATCCACTCTTCATTATCCTCATCGTGTGCCATCTCATCATTGTGTTCATCAACTTTATTTTTCTTCACATTTTTCTTCATCTTGCTTTAAATTGTAACCACTTGAAAGTAAATTTTCTTCATGAGATAATCAAATTCCCCGTGTAGAGAAGAGATAGCACTACTAAACTACTATTTGGTCAGGGTAGAGAAAAGCATAGTGCCCTCAAGGGATTCCACTCTATTATGTAGATCCTTTATATGGTCCAAAATTTTGGAAGGAATATCCTTTTCACAACATAGGCTAGGTGAAGGGAGGTATTTTCCATATTTTCTTCTCCACCCAAAATAGGGGAACTACAAGCCTTACTCACTGTATCAACTTGGTCATTCTAATTATATTTATAGATTTATCCTTTTCCTCTTCCCCTTAATATTCTTCTCCCCAATAATAGTTAACATCCTAAGAATTGTTAGTCGATTCACCTTCCTAGGTTTTGTATTTTGAAATAGGTTGAGGCACCACTACCTCCATAGCATTTGTGCCCTTCAAATATTTATTTAATAGACATGCCGACCTTATTTATAGAGTTGTTGTTGTGCCTCATTTCCTCTTGAATTTAAAATTACCTAAAGTTATCTTCAGCCTCCTCAAAATTAATCATATGGTTCTTTTTCTTATCCCCTTTACCAGTTTTTGGCGCTTTTGTAGACTTAGGCTTGTAGGTAGGGGCCTTTGTTTTAACTGGGCTTATATCAAGTAGAGAAACTTTGAGATGAATTTCAGGAATGGAAATTTTAGTAACTTTACCTTTTCTTGTATTTACAAGGTTATGGTTTTTAGTTAAGGGGTTACTCTAAATTAGTTTTTTGTAAACAAAGATACAGGAGGGTTCAACATTTAGGTTTGGATCTTGTTAAGTGTAAGAAAGGAAGTGGATTAAAAAGGGACAATAATCAAAATCATGTTGATATAGAACATACATTAAGCCCTAAGGTAGAGGAGGTGGGGATCCTTTGGTAATTCTATTTATTAAAGATGAAAAGAGTATGAAGGGAATATTATTATTTTGATTGTACCTAATATGGTTAAGTACTGGGAAGTGTTAAGCATGAAAAGAAGTATAAAAACCCTCAATGATAAAGTATTTCATAACATAAAAGTAGAATATAGTGTAAATAGGGAAGATAAACTTTGTCATAACAATTTTTGTTAGCAACTACCACAAATTTTTCAATTTTCTTGAAGAACCTTATCATGTCACCTTATAGTGTCTAGAACTATATTTTTTTACTTTTTCTCCTTCACAATTCATCCCTTTAGCCTCTAAAATAATTATTTGTTAGAATTTTAGTTGTTTTAGGTGTTGACATGCATGTTTTGTCATTGATGTCAACATATGTTTTAGTTGGATGCATTAGAAGTTTTAGAAAGACTGGTTATCACAGGTACTGGCAAGATTGACAGTTGTGTATGGCTAATGTCTGATGTTTCAGCATATGAGAGCATGGAGTTATGTAGAGATAAGTATTTACATATTATATATAAGTTCATGATATCTCATATTACTATTTGCATGAGTTATAGCTATTTTGGTGAAGACGAGTTACATAGCACTAACATAAGATTATGACATACTTGGTCTCAAAATTTTTGGGATAACTTGGATGTGACCATGAGTTATGGTTTGCGAGATTAAGCTGTGATAGAATATACATGGGAGAACATCATTTGGGATTCTTTCATTGTTGGATTCTCAATGACGTCAATTGTTGCATGTGGAATGACGAAGACCTATTTAGGAACACCACAAAGATATAACATGCTTAATGAATGCCGAGCGTGAATTATGTATCTCGGTACATAACTAATGATTTTTTTATTTTTTATTTAATTGTGTAAGTTATCTTGTATACCTTAGCAAGGGTCTATGTAATTATTTGTGCACGACGAAGTCTTAATATGATGACCTAATTTCTTATTATAACTTGTATAAAGGAAATAAGTGTCTTGATGTGAAATGGAATGGATTGGAAATGACGATCATGTGGATGCGAGTTCTATTGAATGTATAGTAGTGACTATGTTTTTAATGTGCTTCATTGGAATTGTATAGGAAAAGAAATTTTCTATTAGTCTGTTCACTATTATAAGTATACTTTTATACTTCTCATTTCAAGGTGGGTTTAACCTTTAGAAGGTATATTTAACCTTCACTTTGGGAAGTGTGCTTAGGAAGTGAGATCATTATATTATTCAACTCCTAATAGGGTTGAGAAGACTCCTAATAGGGTTTGTCCTTTGACAGGGACTTTGTACTGGATGTAATAATCAGCTCCTAACAGGGCTAGATCTTCTAATAGGGATATCATATTTCCATTCCATTATTTGTGGGCATCAATTCCCACTAGGGTTTTTTGTTCTCATAATAGGGTTTTCCTCGACAACTAATACTTTTGTTATGGTGTTGTTCTTGAAGTTTTCATATTTGCATTAAGTAATTAATTTTAAGTTTTAAAGTTTATATACGTGGCATACAAATGATTCACCCCCTACCAGTTGTATTATTACTAACAATTAGTATCAGAGATTGTGGTCCTTAGAGAGAAAGCTTAACAAATTGAGGTTATTCTGAGATGGCTTAATATATGAAGGAGAGTCCAAAATTTAATTCTAAAAAAATTGATAGTTGACAAAACAATATGAGAACTCATCTGATCTACTTGGAAATTGATTATTGGATGACTAAAAATAAGGATAAACTGATCATGGAAGAAGATGCATTAGGAATTTCTATTGAAGAATGAAAATAAATTTTTTTCTTGCAATATGGTTGTAAGAGAAGCATTGATAAGAACACTCTCTGAGGCAAAATTTACATCGGTTAAAGATCTTGATTCTTCTCAGAAGATATGTACAATGCTAGAGGCTCTATATGAAGCAGATTAGTACACTAAGAAATAAAAATTACAAAATTGGAAAGCTAAATGGAGAATCTAAAAATTCAAGCTGATTAGAATGTCAGAGTATATGCACAGATGCTTACAAAGGCTATTACCTGAATCAAAAATTTAGGATGTACATATACTAAAGATGTAATACCCAAAATTTACAACCAAAAATGCAGCAACTTTTTTTTTTTAAAAGAGATATAACATACCATTTTAACTACAACAGAAAATTTGTGATTCTATTAAGTATAATATTTATCTATATTAAAAGAAGACAATGGGGCAACTTTAAGAAATAGCATTTCATAGTATTCAAATGAAGGTCATACAAAGGTGTTGCAAACCTGAGTTTTCTCCCCATTGCCCTAGGTATCATGTTCTCCTTGCCTCTCTATTTCCTGCATTAGTATATATTGCTACACAACTAGATGCAAGATGTTAGAATTCATTGATGATCACACACGTGATCAAAGATAAGCCACATCAATATCATAGCAAAATCAACCATAACTATTTCAAACTAGTTTCGTAATGAGATGCAAATTATGCAAAATATTTGTAAGGGGTGGAAAGATAAAGGAAGAACTCCACAGTACAAGACCTAAGGGTCAGACCTAATGCCTCGGGGGCTCATCGTAGATGGCCCTGCATATGTAACTCGCAAAGACATCATAGTTCGGGTTAAACGTAAAACCAATCTTTTAAGGAATGGTAGAAGTGGGTATACGACCCTCCCTAGGGCTAGTTCCAGAGACAATTACTGTTCTATTATATAAAATGCTAGGGAAAATCAATTCATAACACATACTTGCATTTCTTCGTACCTCGTTAGCACATAAACAACTTAACTAGCTATTGAAAAAGACTACTAGATTAGTTTAGTTTTCTTTTCAATTTCCTAACAAGTTCCTAAGATGACAAGGAAAATCTATTTATAGGTATATTGAAAAACAATTCGTTAATTAACAAGGCTAAACTTATAAATAACATAACACTCTATGCATTCTCCTTGATAATAGTTCAGTTASCAATAAAACRTATGCATGAACTTAGACAACRACAAGACTTGATTCACCAAAAAGATTCCCTATATTACAAATAGAAAAGAATAGAATACCACATAAATCTAAAGGAGTACTCTCACTTCAATTCCTAAATGTGTAGTCAAAATAATCGAGAAACTAATTAATTATTTTATTTATTTCCCATCCACAATGCAATATTGCTCCTTACCCATTAGAATGTAATCTTTAACTAGAAAAAGGGATTTCTATTTCAAGAAAACATAATGCATAAAACCTTTAACAACATTTGCTGCAATAAAACTAAAGCAGGATAAGAGCCCAAAGCCAAAAATGCTACAAGAACAGATTCTCCCCAAGATTTCTGCAACATAACTGAAGTAGCCTGAGGAGCAAGATAAATTTGGCAACTTTGCACTACATTTTGTTTCAAATGCCAAACAATTGCAAGTCAAAAACTGAAGAAATCAAGGTCAAAATAAGGAGTCCATAAAGTCTGCTATTTCTTTTGTATAGACTTTGAACCATAGTTTGATGTATGTTTTACACTGGCAATATTTAGATATTGGTTTTTCCTATAAGTTTAAGTTATATTAGCAGTTTAAGTTAAAGATGCTCTATGAGCTGAAGTCAAATCATAATTTTCCCCAAGGCATATGTGTACTTGGTAAAATTTGAAATAGCTTTTTTTTTTTAAATTGAAAACCACTAAGGAGATGGTCACAATCATTTCTAAGTGGAATATCTAATCCCTCATTGATGGTCATGACTGGTGTGTCTCATATTATTTGCATAACAAAGTTCCTTCTGTTATTGGTAGGGACAGAGTTACTTTGTAAGATTTTACAGAGTTTCATTTCTCTCAGATTATGATGATTCTGATTGTTTAATTGGGAAATCTATACAAGCACTCGTCAAAATTGGGTATCTGGCGCTGTTCATTTCTTCATTGGGAATTTTAACATTCTATTAACATTTCATTTCTAGCAGTTGATGGTTGAGGGACCATTTAATTTTAAGCATTATGTTTGCATTGGTCAATGAAATTTGGCGATGCATTGCTTTTCTACCTTAATTGGGAAATCTACTTTCGACTGCAAATACGGAGGCCGAATATTTCAACCCTATAACAAGATCCACTTTTGATTAGTTTAAAGAAAGGAAAAAAAAATTATAACAAGATCCACAAATGGATTAGTAGGTCGAAAAGAATTGATGAGTACATTCAGTTGTAAGAGAAGCTCATTCAAGAAGGGAAGACTTTAATTATTTAAATTATTCAGTTGCTTCTTTTAATAAAGATGGAGACTGAAAATTTCAATGAAATGCTGAAAAACAATTCCATACATGCAAAGACTTAACTATTAGGATCAGTGCGTAGAAGGTTTGGAGGGTAACTATGGTATTACCTCAAGTATGATTGTATGGTTTTCTTTAGTTCTAATAAAACAATGCTCAGACACATTCAAGAGAAGAAATCAACAAATTACTTGGTTCAGATTCTTCTTTGTCGCTAAAATGAATGGTTGTCATACATCCCCATTTTCCACCAGATTCTTTCTCTCATCTCCCATTTTCCTCCCGTATGGACTCAATTTAAAACGCTTTGTTTCATTTAACAAAATGCGTTATATTCCGATGTCTTTTAGAAAGTAGTGAATTCTAAAAATAGAAAGATGCCAGGGTAACAAATCTTCGAATGATGAAAACTGTCAGTCACCCTTCCACAAAAATAATAACTCTGCATTTCCATCATTGTAATATTACAGTCTCTACATTGGCATCTTTTTTCTACACTTCTAGCATCCCGAGTCATTATATCGTTTGGTATCTTTTTGTCAAAAGATCTGAAGATGGGCTGAGTTAGATCTGCAATAAATTTTGATAACTGACAAGGATGGGATGTCATGCATTTTATTTCTACTCATGCCTCTTCACATTAAATTTCTTGCAGAGGGGTCAGTATTGGGAGAGTAGACTGTGCCATTCATTAATACATTTCTTGGCTTCTGTTCCAGCTATAGGTCCGTCCAAGTCGATTAATAGCTCAAGCCATTCTCACTCGAATACATAACTAAAATAAAAGGTTCCAATCCAATTAATCAATTTAGTCTAAATTTCCCATTGAATAAGAACTGCATAGAGATATCACACTAGACAAGAAGTGTCATCTTAATCCAATTAAGTATATGCGTTATTTTATTCTATTAAGACCATAGTTAAGTGAAACTATACGATGCACTCTTCCTTACTTTTATACTAAGTACATAAAGGCATTATTAAATATTAGCATACATGCCGAGAATTATAAATGAAAATCTCTTAATCTAATGTCTATTAGAAAAATGATCCAAACACACTTTAAAATAAATTTATTCATCAAATCAATCCTCAATTCTTGTCTGCTTCATTTCATCTCCGTGGTCTCAATTCTTTCTAGTTTAAATTGGTCAAACAATACATACTACTATAAAATTTTATGATAGATACGTTAGATTA
>MU226669.1:1149565-1218374 GCA_018584345.1 Thuja plicata
CACTTACTGATATCATATTAATCCATATAAAATGATAAGTAATAGTTTGGGTATCCTTAATCAACTTCTAAGTAGATGGAAATGACTCTATTGATTTTGAAATCTTAAGGCTCGATTGTCTGAATTTAATTATCATATATCAAGTAAATAATTCACAATGCAATGTTTTAAAGTAATCACCTCAAAATGATTGTCAACATTAAATTCTATCTAATTTCATCATTATTACCCACACTATGAAACTTATCATGAAGTCTTGGATTAACGTTTACATTTCAAAGAAACTAAAAGTGGCATAGAAAGAAATAAACATATGCTAACTAGGTGCTTTGAAGCATTAAAGTAGTGTACTTACCTTCTCATTGCTTGAATTATTTTATTTCATTCACTACTTCACTTTGTTTTCCATGATAGGGTCAGTGAGGCACTACAAAAGATGAAGTGATCACAAATATTCTTAGATCATTGACACATTCCTACAAGAATAAGGTGTAAGTGATTTAGGAGATCATACCACTGACAAAGAATTTCAACAGAGAAGTCTTCATTGCTAAGATGACCACCTTTGAGACCAGAGAGTTACATGATACTCTACACAAAGTAGAGTCTGCATTCAAGGCTACTTCTTATAATGAAAAAAAGACTTTATTGAGTCTTTCAAGCTCCATAAAAAAACAATAGACATGCCGAACTTGGAGAATATGTTGATGAGTGGGTAGAGATAAAAGAAGAAGAAAGGAAACTTGATAAACTTGTGGCTATAATAGAATAAGGGGAAAAGAGAGGTAAGGAAAATTATAGTGTTTCTCTTGTAATAAGATTGGTCACTTTTCTTTTAGATGTCCTACAAGGGTTCCTAAGCATATGCCAAAGTTTTATAAGCCTAATTACTCTAAAGATGATGAATGCTACAATGCTAGTAAATGTGGATCTGATGATGACTGTGTCAAATGGGAATAAAATGAGATTTATTTCTATTAAAGATGATAAACCTATTCATGAAGAAAAAACCCTAGTCTCACATGTTGAAAAAAATTTAGAGTGGATCATTGATAGTGGTTGTTCACATCATATGACTAGTGATAAAGATAAATTTATTGAACTAAGTAGATATGATGGTGGTGTAGTCAGATTTAGTGATAACACTCCTAAGTTTATCTTCAGAGTAGGATCAATCTCTCCTGATGGTAAAACTAACACTGATGATGTCATACATTTTGATGGACTTAAGCCTAACTTGTTGAGTGTTGGACAACTGATATACAATGGATATCACTTACAATTCATGAATAGAAAATTTACTATCATAGGTCAATCGAGAAATTTGATCCCATCGAGTACTTAGTCAAGAGTCAATGTGTTTGACTTGACTACTACATAGGAAACTTTTTTTTTGCGAAGGTAAATAGTCATTGGTTACGACATAAGAGGTTTTTTTAAAATACATTTTGATAATATTGTAAAGGCTAATAATAGTAATGCAAACAAAGATTTGCCAAAAATTGTGAATCCTACTTGCACTATCTGTAGAGAGTATGTGATGCGAAAATAAACTAGGAGCAACTTTCAGAGAAAATATTTTTCAGCAAGAGGAAAGTTGGATCTAGTACATACATATCTTTGTGGTCATACACGGACTAGATCCTACTATCACGAAAGGTACTTTATACTTTTTGTTGATGACTAGTCTTGGATGACGTGGGTTGAATTTCCCAAAGAAAAATTTGAAGCATTTGATAAGTTCAAGATTCTCAAAGAAAAGGTTGAGAATGAATCATTTCTTAAGATAAAATGTTTCAGGTCAGACAGAGGTGGAGATTGTACATCATATTTGTTCAATGCCTACTATGAAGAATATGTGGTATATAGATAGATTTCTTCTCCTAGGATACCTTAACATAATGAGAGTAGAAACAAGAAATAGAACAATACTTGATGCGGCCAAATAATGTTTCTTGAAGGCAATGTATCACATATGCATTAGAGAGAAGAAATTAGTGTTGATGTATACACTTTGAACAAAATTTAGATCAAAGAAGGTATTGGTAAGACACCCTATGAACTATGGTTTGGTTATGCTCATATTGTAAAATATTTAGGAATATTTGGTAGCAAGTGTTATATAAAAAGAGATGATGAAATTGGAGAGTTTGATGCTAGAAGTGATAAAGTAATTTTCCTTGGTTATTCTACTAAAATTAAGGCTTATAAATCTCTTAATCTAAGTTTGAGGAAAATAGTTTAAAGTTATAATGTGAAAATTGATGAGAGGTTTTAGATTCAAACCCTAAAGAATGAGAAGAATATTGAAAATCAAGAGTCAGGACAAATTATTGAGACTAATAATTATGCATTCTTGGATTAGCCTATAGAAATCCCAAAAACATCAAGTTATGTTAGGATGAATCATCTTGAGAATCAGATTATTGGTGATGTTAATAAGGGCATGATGACAGGGTCTAAAGTTAGAAATGAACTCTGTTTGATTTTGCTAGTAGAACCTAAAACTATTGATGAAGCATATAGAGATGCATCTTAGACTAAGGAAATATGGGAATAACTAGGTCAGATAGAGAAGAAAAAAAACTTGGGAATCAATTCCTAGACCTAAGGAAAAGAATGTAATTGGAACTAAATGGGTTTTCATAAATAGAATGAATAAAGAAGGAATAGTGTTGAGGAATAAAGTTAGATTGGTCTGTAAGAGTTATTCACAATAGGAAGGTATAGAATTTCAAGAAATATTTGCACCTTTTGCAAGGTTAGAGGCAGTAGGATTTTTCCTCTCTTATGCAACACATAAAGACATTGAGGTATATCAGATGGATGTGAAGTGTGCATTTATGAATGGTGATCTAGAGATAGACATCTATATTGAGAAGCTTGATGCTTCCCTTGATAGATAATAGGGACATAGTTTGAAGATTAAAGAAGACATTTTATGAACTCCTAGATCTTGTAATGCTTGGTTAGACATGTATTTACTACATCTTAGTTTCATAAAAGGGAGTGTAACTAGTAATCTATATTTGAGAAAATATGAAGATGAAATCTTGATTGTTGAAGTCTTTGCAGATGATATAATCCATGGAGGCAATGATGAAATGAGTAAATTTTTGTTTGAAGAAATTAAAAGCGATTTTGAAATGTATATGAATGGTGAAATGAAGTTCTTCCTTGGTTTGCAAATTACTCAAAGAAAACATGGTATTTTTATTTCTCAAACCAAGTATCTTAAGTAGTTGCTAATGAAGTTTGTAATGAAATATTGTAAACCTGTTGGAACACCCATGGTTATTGGATGGAAGCTTACTAGTACTAAAGAATCTCAAAGTGTTTTCCAGATAATATAGAGGTCCATGTTCAGAGGATTTTAATATATAAATCATACTAGACCAAAAATAGCTAGTGTAGTTGGAATTGTTGTGAGATTCCAAGATGATCCTAAAGATACTCACATTTGTTGCATTTAAAAGGATATTTAGATATTTGAAAGGGGAACTAAAATATGGTTTATGGTATAAAAACTTTGATGTTTTTACATTGTATGCTTATACTGATGTTGATTGGGAAGGAATTGTTAATGATAGAAAAAGAACTAGTGGTGGAGCATTTTTCCTTGGAAAAAGGTTGGTTTCTTGGGTGTATCTTAGAGATATGCTTGGAGTGAAAAACCCTCCTTGTGAGAACTAAATGATGTAGGAACGTGCCAACCCAATAATCATTAGAGATATATTATTCTCTATGCTTGATTTGTGGATCTGTTAGATGATATCAGATTTGGATACTATTCATGTTGTTGATATTCATGTTTTGTCACTGATGTCTACATATATTTCTTTGGAGAGAATAGACTGGTTAATGGACTGGAAAAAAAGTATAGAAATTTTAGAATGATCAAATTTGGTTATATGAAGAAGGATGTGTGTTCAAATTACTCCTAAGGTTTCATGACTTTATGTTGCATATTGAGGATGTTACAGTTGTTTTAATGAAGGCTGGTTTCTGGACTGTAACTATGATGCTTGACAGAGCAGGTCTTTGTGTTTTAGGTATATCTTACAGACGAAGATATTTTACATTATGTGCTCTTACTGGATGACAAAGGACATATTAAGGAATGTTGGGTATTAATTGATTTACATGAGCATGATGGTGACGTCAGCTGTGGCGTGTATTTTGAAGGAGACCTATTTGGTGGTTGACTTCATACATGTAGCGTGTATTATGAATTATGAGTGTGGATTGTAGATCTTGGATCATAAATGATGGATTGTATTTGATGTTTACTTTTTATAGGTATTGTGTGTGTCTTAGAAAGGGGTTAAACAATTATTTGTATATTGGCAAAGCCTAATTGGCCGACCTAATTAATTATTTGTGTATTCAGAAAGTTTAATTGGTCGACTAAATGAATTATTATAAAAGGGTATATATTTGAGATCTTTTCTTTGGAAATATGTGGTAGAGATTGAAAAGGAAAAGAAGTGAAAGCTGCGAGGCTTGTTTTGCTCCTAGATGTAGAGTAGAGTTAGTAGTAAAGATACCTCATTGGAAATGACCAAGCAAAGACATTTGCTATCAAATAGTTCCCTGGATTGTATATTTCCTATATACACTTGTTCAGATTGTGAATCCTTGAGGGTTCCTTTAACCTTCTTTGGGAATTATGCCTGGGAAGTGAGCCTACTACTTTTCTTGACTCCTAACATGGTCTCTCTCATAATAGGGACTGTGTACTATAATGTTGTAATAAGCTCCTAACAGGGCTAAATATTTTAACATGGATACTGTACTCTCATTACATTATTTGTGGGTGCTAGTTCCCACTGGGGTTTTACCTTTAACATGGTTTCCTTGACAACAAGTATTGTGTTATTGTGTTGGAATTTGTTGTGTTATTATTTTCATTGCAGTTTTGGTTTATAAAGTTTAATGTTTAATATTATATCTCAAAATTGATTCACCATCGTCTGAGTTGTGCTTGTGGACTATTATTCCTAACAATTGGTATCAGAGATACTAGTCCTTAGAGGGAAAGAATAAAAACTCAAGGTGATCCTAAAGATGACTTACTATAGGAAGGATAGTTTGAAATTTGATCCTGAAAAATTTGATAGTTGGAAGAACAAGATGAGAACACATTTGCTATGTTTTGAAATTGACTACTAGATGATCATAAAGAATAATGAAAATATTGTGACTGAGGATTGACTTGAGAAATTTACTAAAGATGAAAAGAATCTATTTTCATGCAATATGGTCACAAGGAAATCATTGATCGACGCACTTTCTAAAGGTGAATTAACAGAAGTAAAAACTTTGATTCTGCACATGAGATTTGGACAAGATTAGAGGAACTGTATGAAGGAGATAAAATTACTAAACATGAAAAGCTACAAAACTAGAAGAGAAAGATAGAATCACTAAAAATGAGAGAATATGAGAACATTAGGGCATATGGACAGAGAACAGCTGAAGTGGTTACTGGCATTAGAAACTCTAGAGGTACTTAGAGTGAAGAAGAAGTGATTGCAAAAATTCTTCAATCTTTGACACCTACATATAGAACAAAAGTACAATATATAGAAGAGAGTATACCTTTGACACTAAAGTTCACTATAGAGATTTTTATTGGAAATCTAACTACTTTTGAGGCCATAGAATTGGAAGATACTTTACCTAAAGTTGAGTAATAATTCAAGGAAACCGTGCCTAGAAACAAAAATCCCTTATCTGGAACTGGGATTACCAACAATAGTGATCTGAAAGAAGAGCTTAGAGACTATGCTGAGGAATGGGAATAGATACAGGAAGAAGAAAGGAAGCTAGATGACATGGTAGCATTGATCACTAGATGAGAGAAGAGAGGTAAGGGTAAATTTGAAGGAAAATTACCTTTGAAATGTTTTTCATGTAACAAGATTGATCATTTTGCATCTTGATGTCCTACAAGGGTTCATAGGCATAAACCTAAGTTTTACAAATAAAAGTATCCTAAAGACAAGGAATGTTATTATGCTATTGAGGGTGTTTCTGATGATGATGGTGACTATGATGAAATTGGATTTATTTATATAAAGGATGATGAACCTATACATGAGGAAAGAGACTTAGTATCTTGTGTTGAAAAGAAATTTGAATGGGTTATAGCCAGTGGTTTTTCACATCATATGACTGGAGATAAAAATAAATTTGTGAATTTGAAAAGATATGATGGTGGTGTTGTTATTTTTTGTGAAAATACTCCTAAACTTAGCATTGGAGTTGGATCTATTTCTCTGGATGGAAAAACTAAAACTGAATTACTTGTTGATGGACTTAAGTATAATCTATTGAGTGTTGGACAGTTAGTGGAAAAAGGTTATCAATTGAAATTCATTGATGGGAAATGGTCTATCAGAAGTAAATCAGGAGATTTGATCACATGTGGTACTAAATCTAGAGGTAATGTATTTGAATTGAATACATTTGAAGTTTCCTATTTTATTGTGAAGGTTTATGACAGTTAGTTATGGAATAGAAGATTTTGTCATGTTAACTTTGATAACATTGTGAAGGAAAGTATGACTAATTTTGTAACTGGTCTACCTAAGATTGTAAATCCATCTAACACTGTGTAAAGAGTGTGTTATGGGGAAGCAGACAAAAAGCAATTTTAGAAGAAAATATTATTCAGCAAAAGGGAAGTTGGATATAGTTCATACAGATCTGTGTGGTCCTACAAGAACAAGATATTATTATGGTGAAAGGTAATTTATACATTTTTTTGATGAATTTTTCTAGAATGACTTGGATTACATATTTAAGAGAGAAATATGAAGCATTTGGAAAAATTCAAGTTATTTAAAGAAAAAGTTGAGAATGAATTTTGTTTTAAGATAAAATGTTGTAGATCAGACAAAGGTGGAGAGTTTACATCAAATTTATTTAATACTAATTGTGAAGAACATAGAATATAGAAACAAACATCATCTCCTATGACTTCACCACATAATGGTATAGAAGAGCGAAGAAACATAACTATATTAGATGTTGCAAGGACTATGTTGATAGAAGGAAATGTGTTAGATGTTCATTGGAGAGAAGCAGTTGGCACTACTGTGTACACCTTGGAAAAAATTCAGATCAGGGAATGTACAAGTAAGACTCCTTATAAATTATGGGTTGACATACACCTACTGTAAACTATTTCAAAATATTTAGAAGTAAACGTTATATCAAAAGATATGATGAGATAGGAAAGTTTGATGCTAGAAGTGATAAAGGAATTTTTCTTAGTTATTCTACTAAGAGTAAACCATACAAATGTTTCAATCTAAGATTGAGGAAGTTGATTGAAAGTGCAAATGTGAGGATCGATGAAGAGTTTCAGATTGAGGAAAGAATATATGATTGTTGTCAGATTACAAAGATGAAAGGCATCATTGATGAACCTAAAGAACCTTTGATTATTAAAAATGAAATTTAAGATGAATTAATTGAGGTTAACGAGACTCCAAACACTCTGAGGTATGTTAAAAACCATCCTGAAGATCAACTTATTGGTGATGCAAGTAAAGGTATGATGACTAGATCTAGAGTTATAGATGAAATTTTTTTGATTTCTCAAGTTGAGCCAAAGAATACTGATGAATCATGTAGAGATGAATCTTGGACTAAAGATATGGAAGAAGAACTTGAACAGATAAAGAAAAAAAATACTTGGGAATTGGTTCCAAGACCTAAGAACAAAAATGTGATAGGAACTAAATTGGTTTTCAGAAATAAGATGGATAAGGAAGGAACAATGGTAAGAAAGAAGGTTAGATTGGTGTGTAAGGCTACTCACAACAAGAAGGAATAGATTGAAGAAACATTTTCTCTTGTTTCTAGGATGGAAGTTGTGAGATTATTTCTTTCTTATGGTGCACATAAAGACTTTAAAGTATATCAGCTGGATGTGAAATTAGCATTCTTGAATGGTGATTTAGAAGAAGTATACATTGAGAAACCTAATGGTTTTCCTTTGATAGATGATAAAGTCATGGTTTGTAAGTTGACAAAAGCACTATATGGACTGAAATAAGCACCGAGTGCATGTTATGCAAGAATTTACAAGTATCTTCTTTGTCTTGGTTTCAAAAAATGTAATGCAGACAATAATTTATATTTAAGAACTGATGAAGATGGAATCTTGATCATAGAAGTTTTTGTTGATGATATCATTTTTGGAGGCAATGATAAAATGAGTAAGAAGTTCTCTAAAGAAATGGAAAATGAATTTGAGATGTCAATGATTGGTGAAATGGATTTTTTTCTTAGCTTACAAATCAATTAGAGTAAAAATTACATTTTTATGTCTCGAACCAGGTATCTTAAGGAAATTTTGAAGAAGTTTGCAATCGAAGATTGTAAACCTGTTGGAACACCTATGGTGACTAGATTCAAACTTAATAGTAACAATGAGAATGAAAGTGTTTTAAAACAAAGTACAAATCCATGATTGGTGATCTACAATATCTAAATCACATTAGACCAGATATTACCAATGCGGTTTGAATTGTGGCAAGATATCAAGCAGATCCTAAAGAGACATCCTGCTGCTGTGAAAAGAATTTTCAAACACCTTAAAGGAACAATAAAATATGAATTCTGGTATGAAAAATCAGATTATTTTATTTTGCAGGCTTATACTAATGCTGATTGGGCAGGTAATATTGATTATAGAAAGAGTACAAGTGGTGGTGCATTTTTCCTTGGGAAAAGGTTTCTTTCTTGGTTAATTAAGAAGATTTGTATTGCCCAGTCTACTGCCAAATCAGAGTATGTTGCTGCTGCTATAAATTGAACACAAGTCTTTTGGATGAAACAAATGCTGAAGGACACTAGAATAATATTTGAAGAACCAACGGTTATCCATTATGATAACACTAGCATAGTGAATATGTTGAAGAATCTTGCTATGCATTGAAAGACTAAACATATTTCTATTAAATATTATTTCTTAAGGGAGAAGGTAGCAGAGAAAGAGATTAAACTAGAGTACATTATGACAAAGGAGTAGATAGAAAATATATTTAAAAAACCTTTTCCAAAAGATGCTTTTGAGCATCTATGAAGCATGCTTAGGGTTAGAGCCCCTCCTTGTGATAATTAATTGATGCAAATATGCATCAATCAAGTGGATTTTAGAGCTATATCATTGTTTGGACTTGATGTATGGATCTACTCCTTAGGGGGAGTGATCAAAAAATCACTAGAGCACATTTGGGTGATCTTGCACCTAGTTGTTGTACATGAAGATTGGAAAAAAACCTATACCTTACAGAAGATTATAGAAGAGATATGGAACCCTTTTCTATTGTTTCCAAAGGGGGAAAGTGATGAGGAGATCCTCTCCTAGATCCTTCTAGCTCTATCAAAGACCTTCACTTGGTCTTTCTTAGCATCTCTTTCTCTACCCTAACTAGAGGATTCTTTCCTAATCCTCTAACTCCCTAGGAACTTCCCACAAACTGCAATCTCCTCTCTATTCTCTCCTTCTTAACTTTCTTGCATCCATGGCCTCACTAGCCTCCTACCACTCCAATAGTGTCAACCTCTCAAGGATTGATTTCATAAATCCCCTTAGGTCTAATCCAACCTTTATGGATTCAATTTTGTGAATCTTGCACCCATTTTCCTATCAAGTTCCAAAATAAAGTCTTTTAAGCCTTGTAGCCATTTTAGGCCTATTAGCCCTCCTAATCACTGAAAATGTGATTTTAATCCTAGAACCCCTTAAAAAAACTAGGAAAAAGTACATATTCTTTGTGGGTTTTTTCCTCCCCTTCAATATTTTCTAGGTCTCTAGTCTCAACTCTGTCCATACAATGGACTTTTACCAAACATCTAAAAATAAGGGTTTCTAGGGCATGAAGATTGGTCTGGTTTCTAGATCTTCTTCCACTAATCTAATGAGCTCCACTAAACTCCTCCTTCCATAAAAAGGTCTACACCTCATGCCCCTACACTCTACTATCACTGATTGGCACATACCTATCAACTTGCAACCTCAATTACTATTGTACTGCTCATTCACCTTAGCTAGAATAGCTAGTACTCGCCTAGGGCCTGATTGTTTTCAAGCTTCTCCTATCACACACACACAACCCACAAGACATATGTGCAAATTATATAAAAGGCTCTAATGGATTCCAAGTGGTCATGGAGTTTGAAGCACGAGAACACCAAAGAAACCCATTCTTTACATTACTGGACCAAAACTGGACAGTGAACTTACATAATG
Source organism: Thuja plicata (assembly GCA_018584345.1). Lineage (NCBI taxonomy): Eukaryota > Viridiplantae > Streptophyta > Pinopsida > Cupressales > Cupressaceae > Thuja > Thuja plicata. Next base: position 1,159,836 of record MU226669.1, read on the forward strand.
CAATAATTTAAACAAAACCTAAATAGAAAGTACAATCTACTAAAATAATGCCACAAATATCTTATGAATTACATTTTAGACACTATCCATACTTTTATTCAATCTAATAAAATGGTGGATGATGGTTCTGTAACTTAATTACACTGTAAATTGTTCCTTCTCAAACACCAGTCCATACAATGTCTAATCTAATTATCATATTAGTGTTGAAATCACCTTATATAATCTTATCCCACCTTCCTAGACCCTCTAGTCAAGATTTGGGCACCATAAGAGCCAATTCCTAAAATCAAGGAAATGTTGTCATGACAACTTTTAAAAGTTGTCATGACAACTTTGACAACTTTTGTCAAAATGACAATTTCTTCACTTTGAGAGTCCTAATTGGTTCTAAACCTTACCAATTGACCTCAAATGACTTAATAACATTAAAAACTTAAAAATATTCCCACTTTGGGACTTTTGTCAACCCTTTGACTTTTGAGTTGATTTCTAGGCTCTAGACCCCTAGAATCAACTAGACCTAGCAACATACAAACCCTAATCTTTCCTAACTCTAATCACACCTCAAAACCCACTAGGGAATTTATAGATTATTCCTTATTCATGGATGGTTTGCCAAAGCAAAATACAAGCCAAAATGTCTCAAGATCTTATTAAAGACCTTAGGGTGCTCCTGCACTATCCTCCCCCTGCAACAAGAAAGTTAAGGTACCTGTGGTGTCAGGAAATCCTCACTGATTCCATGCTTCTTTAAGTCACTCTTAGATATCAAAGTGGATTCTGACTCTGGTTGATTTCTCCACTTCACTAGATGTTCCATATAGACTTTGTGTCTTGTCTTCATCTTTACTCTTGAATCCAATATCTTCTCCACTCTTGGCTTGACTTGTTCCAGAGTCTTAAACTCTCCCATGTCCCTATGAACCTTTATATTGTACTACAACTCCTCCATATCTGGCCCCTTATACTTGATTAAATCTTTCACATTGAAGATTGGAGAAATTGACATCTCCTTGGGCAACTCTACCTTATAAGCATTAGGCCCATACTTAGGCAATATCTTGCAAGGTCCAATTCTTTTCATCTGTAGTTTATTAGGTATCCCATTTTGTAGTCTTGAAATATTTAGGAATACCATTACTAACTCTCCCACTTGAAACCAAAAATATCTTCTTCCTTCATCTCTTTTTGCCTTCAACTTTTGATTGGCCTCTATTGATGTCTTTTGCACTTGTTCATGAAATTATTTCATTGATTGTGCAAAATCATCAGCATGCCCACTCACTTCCGCATATCCTTTGAGGTCTCTAAGATCCATCACACCCCTTGGATGTGCCCCATACACAATCTCAAATGCACTTTTTCCTGTAGCCCTATTTGTGCTATCATTATAAGAAAATTCTACCTATGGAATAACTTGCTCCCATCCTTGTCCATATTCCTTTGTCAGACATCTAAGAATGTTCCCAAGAACTCTATTGATTACTTTAGTTAGCCCATCTATTTGAGGATGATAGGAAGATCCATGAGATAAGTTTGTGCCTAGTCTCTTCCATAGGGTCTTGCAAAAGTGACCCATGAACTTTACATCCCTGTCTGCAACAGTGCTCATTGGTAGGCCATGAATCCTCACTATTTCATTGAAGAATAAGTAGGAAATATGGCTGGCATCATGTGTTTTTTTGCATGGTATGAAGTGATCCATTTTTCTAAACCTGTCTACCACTACAAACACACTATCTAAACTAGTTGGTATCCTAGGTAACCCCTTTACGAAGTCCATACTTATGCACTCCCAAGGTCTACTTGGGATGGGTAATGGATGGTAAAGTCCTGCAATTGATGAAGTTCCTTTATCATTCTGACATATGCCACATTTCTCCACATATCTTCTCACTTCCTTCTACATCTTTGGCCACCAATAGAACCTTTCCACTAGGTCCAATGTCTTGTTTAGTCCAAAGTGTCCACTTAGGCTCCCATTATGTTTTTTCCTGAATGAGGTTCTCCCTCATTAAAAATTTTGGAACACAAAGTTGATTGCCTTTAAATAGAAACCCATTCTGTAATGTATACTGTGCAAACTCATTATGAAAGTGGTTCTCAAAATCTTTGCACACTTTGTAAATCTCTAAGAAATCTGAATCTCCCTCATATAGGTCCTTAAAAGCTTCAACTCCTCTAGTTTGTAGCTGAATCTCTTGGATGGTAAGTAGTCTCCTAATAAGGGCATCTACAACTTTGTATTGCACCCCCTTCTTATTGTTTATAGTGAAGGTATATGACTGTAGGAACTCCATCCACTTTATGTGCCTATAGGTAATCTTGTCTTGAGTGTTTATGTAACTCAATTCTTTGTTATCTGTAAAGACAAAAAACTCTTTAGGAAATAGATAATGCCTCTACTTATTTAAGGCTTTTATAAGAGCATATAGCTCCAACCCATAGGAATAGTACCTAGACTTAGCCTCATTTTTCCTTTCACTGAAAAAGGCCACAGATCTGCCTTCTTGGCTTAGGACAGCTCCTACTGCAATGCTACTTGCATCACACTCAACAATTAATGGTTTGTCAAAAATAGGTAATAATAATATAGGTTGAGTAGCCATTTCCTTCTTCAACCTCTCAAACCCCTCATTAGCAGCCTTGGTCCACACAAACTTTATTTTCAATCCTCCTTTTATAGTCTCTAGAAATGGAGCACAAATCTCACTGAATCTCTTAATGAACTTCCTATAGAATTGTACTAACCCATGGAAGCTACTAACTTCTATCCATGTCTTAGGAGTAGGCTAGTTCAAGATAGCCTCTACTTTCTCTTTATCCATTTTCAACTCACCCTTGGAAACTACAAAGCCAAGCTAGACTAACTCTTCCTTCATGAACTCACACTTCTCAAGGTTTATCATGAGTTTCTCTTCTTGCAACTTCTTCAACACTAACTCCAAGTTCTTCATATGATCCTCTTTGGTTATACTGAATATGAGGATGTCATCTAAATAGACAACTGCAAAAACTCCTATATAGTCCTTCAAGACTTCATTCACCACCCTCATAAAAGGGCTTCGTGCATTGGTAAGCCCAAAGGGAATAACTAACCATTCATACCACCCTTTTGTAGTCTTAAATGAAGACTTCCACTCATCACCCTCTTTCATCCTAATTTGATATTACCCACTCTTTAAATCAATTTTAGAGAAGTACTTAGCACCCCAAACAATCCATCAAGTCTTATATTCTTGGAATTGGAAATCTATACCTGATCGTTGTCCTATTTATAGCCCTATAATCAGTACACATCCTCCTCTTAACTCCCTTGTTAGGAGCCAACACCACTGGGACAGCACAAGGGCTGATGCTTTTCCTAATCAATCCTTGATCCAACAACTATTGCACCTACCTAGATATCTCCTTGTTTTTCTCTAGTGTCATTTTGTATGCGGCTTTGTTTAGCAAGGATGCTCCTTTTATTAAATCAATCTAATGACTTACCTCCCTCTTTGGTGGTAGTGAAGTTGATGTACCCTCACAAAATATATCTTTGAACTGATCTAACAGTTCTCTCACCTCTTTTGGCATAGGTTCTTGCTTATGAGTCTCCTCCTTTGGAATTAATAAGATTGCATAGCCAACTTCTTCATCTTTCATATCCCCTAGGAATTCTTTTCCATTCATCAACATGGCACTGGATTCTACCTTCTCCATTATGTCATCTTCTACCAAGGGCTATATTTTGAAAGGTACCCCATTTTTCTTGAAGGAGTAATTTTTATCTTTCCCATTATGGATAGCTTCTCTATCATACTACCATGGTCTACCTAGAAACAAATGGAAAGCGTCCATTGGAAACACATCCCATAGTATCCTATCTAGATACTTTCCAATAAAAATTCCACCTACACTTATTCATTCATTAAGATGTTTTGACCCTTATTCAACCATGTAAATTTATAGGGACACACATGTGGGATTTTGGTGAGCTTCAACTTCTCTACTGCGTCCTCAGATATGACATTATTTGTTGACCCTAAATCAATGATCACCTTGCACACTTTCCCCAATATCTTGCACTTTACTCTGAAAAGAGCCCTCCTTTGCTTATGCTCATCTCTGACGGGTGTCTTGATTAGGATCCTTCTCAACATAAGGCATTCTCCTTTCTCTGAATCTAGACTCACCTATGATTGTAAATAGAGAAATATTCTTCTTGGACATAATATATCTTCTTCTCCCCTTGTGAGGATGTTTGTTTATCCAGACACCTTTATGAAGGATGCCCCATCTGTCGACAATTATAACATTTCATGGAAGAAAAGTGATAGCTTCTCCCGAAACCTCCTGATCTTCCTCTGTTATTGTATCCACCCCTATTTCTTGTTTCCTTTCCTTTATCTAAATATATGGAGTCACTTTTTCCTCTACTTTCACTGCCTCTTCCACTTGAACCTCCTCTATGGCCACCTCTGTTCTCTCTTCCCCTTCCTCTATTTCTAGAACAAGAATCTTGTTTCTTTTTTAGTTTCTCTTCCACTTTCAAAGCCATTTGAAAACAACTATGAATGGAAGTCAGGGTAAAGAGACTAAGTTATTCTTAAATGTTCCACCTTAATCCATTAAGGTATCTTGCAACTGTGATGCTCTTTGTCTCCCAGATTCTTGATCTAAGACAAAGTTTTTGAAATTCCTCGGTATAGGTTTGCACATCTAGATATTTTTTCCTAAGGTTCTGCCTCTTCTTATGCAGTTGAATATCATAGTCTTCTGGAAGGTAATTCTCCTTCACCTTTGCAACCATTATCTTCCAATTTGATATGGGCTTCTTTCCCTCTTTCTCTCTTTCTTCTTGCAATAACTTCCACCATGTAAGTGCTTTCCCTCTTAGCCTTGATTTGGTTATCTTAACCTCTTGTGCTTATATAATTCCATCACACTCAAAGTGATTCTCCATCCCTTCAAGCCATTCCATAAGCATTTCAGTGTCCATCTTACCAGAGAATACTGGTATTCCTTCTAGATCCTTCCCACTTAATGCCTTGAGTTCTTTGAGGAATGGTTCCTCAAGTAGAAGAGGATCAGGCTCTGGTTCTACTTCCTCTTCTACTGGTTTCTTTTCTTTATCTATCCTTTCATGCATTTCTTCCCTGAATTCGCTGTCAGTCTCTACCACTTCTTCCATTTTAATCTTTATTTCCTCCATTACTTCTTCAAGAAGCCTATTCTTGATTTGTTGCTCTGGAAAATCCTTATTCAACTCTACATTGGTCACCATGATGTTCTCACACATGGATTCACTTCACTCTTTCATGCACTAATCCACCTCCCAAGCCTTTCAATGACTCTAATAGAAATTTTATGAGGAGCTCCTCTCTTAGAGTCTTCTAGCTCTTTCCAAGACCTTCACTTGGTCTTTCTTAGGGTCTCTTTCTCTACCCTAACTAGAGGATTCTTTGCTAATCCCGTAACTCCCTAGGAACTCCCCACCAACTTCAATCTCCTCTCTATTCTCTCCTTCTTAGTTTTCTTCCATCCATGGCCTCACAAGCCTTCTGCCACTCTAATGGTGTCAACCTCTCAAGGATTGATCTCCTGACTCCCCTTAGGTCTAATCTAACCTTTATGGATTCAATTTTGTGAATCTTGCACCCATTTTCCAATCGAGTTCCAAAATCAAGTCTTTTAAGCCTAGTAGCCTTTTTAGGCCTATAAGCCCCCCTAATCACTCAAAATTTTATTTTCCTCCTAGAACCCCTTAAAAAATCAAGAAAAAAATTACATATTCTTTGTGGGTTTTTCCTCCCCTTCAATATTTTCTAGGTCTCTAGTCTCAACTCTGTCTATACAATAGACTTATACCAAACCCCAAAAAATAAGGGTTTCTAGGCAATGAATACTGGTCTGGTTTCTTGATCTTCTTTCACTGATCTAATGAGCTCCTCTAAATTATTCCCTCCATATATATGTCTTCACCTCATTCCCCTACACTCCACTATCACTGATTGGAACATACCAATAAACTTGCAACCTCCATTGCGGTTGGACTTCTCAGTCACCCTAGCCAGAATAGCTAGTACATGCCTAGGGCGTGATTGTTTTTAAGATTCCCCCACACACACACAATCCACAAGCCATATGTACAAAGTATATACAAGTCTCTAATGGATTCTAAGTTCTCATGGAGTTTGAACCACAGGAACACCAAAGAAACCCATTCTTTATATGACTGAACCAAAAGTGGCCAGTGAACTTCCAAAATGCAATAATTTAAACAAAACCTAACCAAAAAGTACAATATACTAAACTAATACCACAAAAATATTAGGAATTACATTTCAGACACCATCCATACTTTCATTCAATCCATTCAATCCAATAAATTTGTGGATGATGGTTCGGTAACTTAATTACACAGTAAATTGTTCCCTCTCAAACACCAGTCTATACAATGTCCAATCTAACTATCAAATTAGGGTTGAAATAACCTTATATACTCTTATTCCACCTATCTACACCCTCTGTTTTGGATTTGGGCACCATAAGACCCGATTCCTAAAAGCTAGGAAATGTTGTCATGACAACTTTTAAAAGTTGTCATGACAACTTTGACAACTTTTGTCAAAATGACAATTTCTTCATTTTGAGAGTCCTAGTTGGTTTTAAACCTTACCAATTGACTTCAAATTACTTAATAACATAAAAATCTTAAAAATCTTCCCACCTTGGGACTTTTGTCAACCCTTTGACTTTTGAGTTTACTTCTAGGTTCTAGACCCCTAGAATCAACTAGACCTAGCAATATACAAACCCTAATCTTTCATAACTCTAATCACACCTGAAAACCCATTAGGGACTTTATAGATTAGTCCTTATTCAGAGATGGTTGGCCAAACCAACCTACAAGACAAAATTTCTCAAGATCTTATTAAAGACCTTAAGGTGCTTCTACACTAGAAAGATTCTATGTGAAAATCCCTACAGTTTTCAGGACATTTGTGTTGAGGATATTGAGAAGATTCTATTGAGAGAGAGTAATTTTAGGTTGATGGATTTTCCCATATGTTTCCATTAATGACAAAGGGGGATATTGTTGGATGATATCAGATTTGGATACTATTCATGCTTTTGATATTCATGTTTTGTCACTAATGTCAACATATGTTTCTATGGAGAGAACATACTGGTTAATTGAATGGAAAAAGTATACGACCACTATACGGATGTTTCAGAATGATCAAAGTTGGTCATATGAAGTAGGATGTGTGTTGACCTTACTCTTAATTTTTCTTGGCTTTATGTTTCATATTGAGGATGTTACAGTTGTTTTAATGAAGACTGGTTTCTCGACTGTAACTGTGATGCTTGATAGGGCAAGTCTTTGTGTTTTGGGTATATCTTACAGACGAAGATATTTTAGGTGATCCAATCTTACTGGATGATATAGGACATATTGAGGAATTTTGGGTATTGATTGATTTACATGAGCATGTTGGTTATTTCAGTTGTGGTATATATTCCGGAGGAGACCTATTTGGTGGTCAACTTCTGACATGTAGCGTTTATTATGAATTATGAGCGTGGATTAAAAATATTGGAGCATAACTGATGGATTGTATTTAATTTTTACTTTTTATAGGTACCCTGTGTATCTTAACAAGGGATTAAAAAATTATTTGTATATTGGAAAGCCTAATTGGCCGACCTAATTAATTATTGGTGTATTAGGAAAGATTATTTGGTTGACCAAATGAATTATTGTAAAATGGTATATATGTAACATATTTTCTTTTGGAAAAATGTGGTAGAGATTGAAAAGGAAGAGAATTGAAAGCATCGAGGTTTATTTTGCTACTGGATGTAGAATAGAGTTTGTGATAAAGATACCTCATTGGAACTGACCAAGCAAAGATAGTTTCTATCACATAGTTCACTAGATTGTATATTTCCTATATACACTTGTTCAGATTGTGAATCCTTGAGGGTAGATTTAACCTTCTTTGGGAAGTATGCCTAGGCAGTGAGCCTACCAGTTTTCTTGAATCCTAATAGGGTCTGTCTCCTAACAAGGACTGTGTACTGTAATGTTCTAATAAGCTCCTAACAGGGCTAAATATTTTAACAGGGTTACTATACTCTCAGTACATTATTTGTGGGTGCTAATTCCCACTGGGGTTTTACCTTTAATAGGTTTTCCTTGACAACCAGTGTTGTGTTATTGTGTTGGGATTTTCTGTGTTATCATTTTCATTAGAGTTTTAGTTTATAAACTTTAAAGTTTAATATTATACATCACAACTGATTCACCCATCCATCTCTATTGTGCTTGTGGACTGTTATTCCTAACATGATATACTCCTCAGGGGGAGTGATCGTGGGAACACAACCAAACATATTTGGGTTATTAAGCACCTAGTTTTCTGCAAAAGATTCTAAAAAGATACACCTTGCAGAGGTGGGATGTGCAAAGAAGGAAATTATTTATTTACACATTTTCCATTGATTTCAAAGTGGGAGATATATAAGTGAAAAATCCCTACTTTTTGAGGGGGAGCTGTGAAGAAGATATTGAGAAACTTGTATTAATAAGGCTACTTTTGGGTTGATGGATTTTTACTTATGTTTCCATCAATGAAAAGGGGGAGATTGTTAGATTTTTTGTTGTTCGATGTGTGTAAATTCATGTTTTGACATTGGTGTCAACAATGTTTCCGTTGGATGCATGAGAACTTTCAAAAAGACTGGTTATAATAGGTACTTGCAAGATTGATAGTAGTTTACCGACAATGTCTGGTGTTTCAAAATATGAAAGCATGGATTTATGTAGAGGGAAGTATTTACGTATTTTATCTGAGGTTGTGGGTTTTATCATTATTTTTTACATAAGGTATACCTATTATGGTGAAGACTAGTTATGGAGCAGTGATAGAGGATTATGACAGAGGTGGTCTCTGAATTTTTGGGATAACTTGGATGCAAGCATGAGTTACGATTTGAAAGATTAAGGCATGATAGAAGATACATGGGAGAACATTATTTTTTATTCTTGGGTTGCTAGATTCTTGATGATGTTAGCTATGGTGGGTGGACTACCAAAGACCTATTTGGGGATGACTGGAGAGATACAATGTGCTTAATGAATGGCTAGTGTAAATTATAAATCTTGAAATGTAACTAATGATTTGTATTTTGTATTTACTTGTGTCAGGTACTGTTTGTACCCTAGGAAGGTTCTATGTTATTATTTATGCATTGGGGAAGTCTTAGCAGGCTGACCTAATTGATTATTATAACTTGTATAAATGAAAGAAGTGTCATGATGTGAACTGGTATGGATTGGACATGGATAGCATGCATATGCAAGTTCTATTGAATGTACGCCAGTGAATATGCTTGTAATGTGCTTCATTAGAACTATATAGGAAAAATTTTTTGCTATGATATAGTTCATTTCTATAAGTATGCTTTTATAATTCTCTTTGGATAGTGGATCCAAAAGGTGAGTTTAACCTTTAGAAGGTGGATTTAAGCTTCACTTTGGGTAGTGTTCTCAGATAGTGAGATCACCATATCATTCAACTCCTAACAGGGTTGAGAAGACTTCTAATAGGGTTTGTTCTTTAACAAGGACTTTGTAATAGATTTGTGATCTCTTCTTTCATACCTTTAATTAATTGTTTAATCCATACTATATTTACACAATTCATAGAAAAACACCATATTCAGCCTCGATAGTAGACTCTGAAATGCAACTTTGTTTCTTTCTTAGCCATGTAACTAATCTTTCACCTAGAAAGAAAGCACCTTCAATATTACTTTTCCTATCATCACCGTTTCCAACCCAATATGCATCAGTGTATACTTGCAAATCATAAGTACCTCCTTTCTTGTATAATAAACCTTATTCTTCTATGCATTTAAGATATCTCAAAATTATTTTTACTACAAACATATGTGTTTCCTTCTGATTAGAAGAAAATCTTGCAACAATCCCAACAATGTGCTATATAAATTCTTCTATGAACAACATAGTTCAATTTACAAATCATGGATTGGTAAAGAGTATTATCCACCTCTTGTGTTTCATCTTCTTTTGATAATTCACATGCAGTAACCATGGGTGTTCCAAAAGTCTTGGAATCTTCCATACAAAGAGTTTTGAGGATCTCTTTGATATAATTAGCTTGTGTAATTTAGATCCCTTCAGTAACTTGTTGTATATGTGGACCTAGAAAGAAATTAATCTCTCAAATCATTAAAATTTCAAACTCTTTTCTCATTTCATTAGAAAATCCTTTACATAAAGTGTCCTTGAAATCCCATTTTGATTAGATAAGAGTGCAATCTCTCATACCATGCCCAGGGTGCTTGTTTCAAACCATATAAAGCTTTATGTAACTTACATACCATGTTATTGTTAGTTTTCTCAATGAATCCTTAAAGTTGCTCAATGTATACTTCTTCTTCAAGTATCCCATTAAGAAATGCATACTTAACAGCCATTTGATATGTACCTTGAATTAATTGTATGAAGCATAAGCTAGAATTATTCTTACTCATTCCAATATAGAAACATGTGCCAAAGTCTCTCCATAGTCAATGCCTTATTCTTGTGCGTAACCTTTGGAAACCAATCTAGCTTTATTTCTAATAACTTCTCCATGCTCATTCAATTTGTTTATGAAAATCCATTTAGTACCAATAACATTTTTGTCTTTAGGCCTAAGTACTAATGTCCATGTCTTGTTTTTCTCAATTTGATCATACTCTTCTTTCATTGCTTTCATCCAATCTTAATTATCTAGTGCATCGGTAACTCTCTTAGGCTCAAATGTAGATATCAAACATGTATTTTCTCTTACCTTTCTTTTGGTCATCACGCTAGCATACTTATTTCCAATAATCTTTCTTGGGGAAAACTACCTTCTCATATACTTTTAAAAAATAGGCTTGGTAGCTCTTGGTTCTTCAATATCAACATTTGGTTGTGTAACTACTTGTTCATCTTCCTCCTCAGTAGGTTCCCTCAGTAAGGTATTAGGGGCATGATGTTATACATATACAAACTTCTCATAATATTTAGGTTCTTTCTTACTATCTTCATCATTCCTTTCTGCAAATTAATAAATTCTTACATTTGTACTTTCCACCATTGTTTTAGTAACCATGTTCAAACATTTGTAAGCTTTACTCCTTGAGGAATATCCTAAGAATATCCCTTCTTCTACTTTTGAATCAAAATTTCCTTCTCTAGAATCTTTCAAAATATAACATTTGATCCCAAAAATTTTAAAGTAACTAACATTAGGTTTATGTTCATACCATATTTCATAAGGTGTCTTGTTGGTACCTTTCTTCATTTGTAATTGGTTCAGTGTATAAACAACAATACTCACAACTTCCCTCAAAAAGTTCTGTAAAACTCATTTTTCAATCATCGGTGTCCTAGCAGAATCAATAATAGATCTATTTCTTCTCTCAGAAATCCCATTTGTCTGTGGTGTCCTTGGTGCTGACAACTATCTGTTAATTCAATTCTCATTATAAAACAATGTAAACTCATCAAAAGTAAACTCATCTCCTCTGTTAGATCTCAGACACTTCATCTATCTTCTAGTTTCTTTTTCAACTTGGGCCTTATACAACTAAAATATTTGAAATGCATCAAATTTTTCTTTTAAAAAAAATTACAGACACCATTCTAGAATAATCATCCACAAATAAAATAAAATACATGTCTCCATAATAACTTTGAGTCCTCATGTGTCCACATAAATCAGTATGAACTAAATCCAAAATTCCTTGTGTAACATAAGACTTGCTTTAAAAACTATATTTAGTCATCTTACCCATCTAACATTCTCTGCACATATAGCATTCTCTATTTTTTCAAGTTTCGGCAGTCCTCTTACTGTAATCTTCTTACTCACTTTGATTAAGTTGTCAAAATTAACATGACAACGCCTTTTGTGCCATAACAAAACATCTTGAACTTTAGCAAATAGTAAACTCTTCATAGAAGTATCAAGATGAAATATTTTACGTTTAGATTGTTGTCTAGTAGAAATCATATTACTCTTCTCATCAAATACTTTCACCTTTCCATATTGAAATTCCCGTCGATGACTGTATTGTTTAGCTTTACAACACTCAACAGATTATACTTTAATCCTTCAACCCAATAAACATCATCACATATAGTGTTATTTAGTAGAATTATAGATCCTTTTCCTTTCACATGATATGGTTCATCACTACCAAATCTAACATAACTTTTGTCATGCTTTTCCAAGTAAATAAACTTAAGTGTGTCACGAGTCATGCGGTGTGAACAACCACTATCAAAAATCCATGTTTCATTCTTACTTGTGATATTAGGGATCTATGTTCTTCTTCATTGAAATCATCTTTTATAGAAACATAAACAACTTATTTTCCATCATCACTATTAACAGAGTCGTCATCACTTAGTCCTTCACTAGAAATATGACAATATTTCTTACCTTTCTTTTTGTAGTCTATGTATCTACTGAAGCTATTTTCTCTTTTATCCTTATCTCCATTATCTTTCTTTTCTTCCTTATCTTTCTCTGGATAGTTAAATGCAAAGTGACCAACTTTATCACAATTAAAACATTTCAAGGGTAACTTACCTCGATATTTGCCTTTACTTCATTTTAGCCTTCTAGCACACAAAGCTTCAAATTATCTATCATTCTCATCACATTTAGTAAATAAATTTTAAACTCCTTTAGGGAAACTATAAAATTTCTCAGTAGCACTACTCAAATATCCATCTCTCACAATAGATTCCCTAGCCTTTCCAATCTTTAAAGTATACTTAAATGCAGATTCAATGTTAGAAGTAGAAGGAAAACTACTGTCAAAATAATGTACCTCAAATGAAGTTAAATTACCAATAGTATTATTTAGTGAAACCTTCATCTGGGGTAGATATCTTAGCTCTTGTATAGAATATACATAAATAACATAACTTGGTGTTAGAGATTTGTTTCTGTGCAGTTGATTGATTGTGTGTTTGTCATTGATGACAACATATAATACATAGTAGTGATTCTGTATGTACTTATCAGAATGATGATATCAAGATTTGTGTTGTTAGATACATGTTGTAGACATGTTTATTATGTTATGTTCATACACGTAGATCTGATATGATGTTTAAGTCAAGTTGTGTAATTTTTTTATTGGCAGTTACAGTTCTAGAAGAGTATCTGATCAGAGCCGACGTATGTAACATGTTTCTTGAGTTGCACCTATCTTAAGGATATGCGTGTGTACATTCATGATTATTTATTATTTGATGATTGTTATCTAAAGGTGCCTAATGTGTTTCAAGAAGATTACAAAGTTAGAGTTAATTTGGTGAGGCCGACTTTGTGAAGCATCGCGTCTATTTAGTTTGTGTTGCATGGACTTAATATTGTTTGTGTGCTTAGTAAAGCTGACAAGTGTGTTATGAAGAGTTGTATTACATGTACCATGATCTAATACTTTGAGGAAGATACTTATATAAGTTCATTTATGATATGCTAAGTGTGAATGATATGAAAAGAGACACAAAATGTACAGATCAGAATATCAGTTGTGGTTCATTCATCAAGAATCTATGTGAAGAAGAAGTAGAAGATTACAATACATTTGAACTAATCAAGACAATAGGTCTACTCTACAATTCATCATTAGATATAGTGCATATCTATTCTATAGAAGGTTGTAGCCTTCACCATTGAAGCAGTGAGCTTTTGGATAGTGAGTCCACCACCCCTAACAAGGTTATTTGTAAAATACTCCTAATAGGGTCAGAACCTTAACCAGGTCACTATACTTATTGCTTTGTAAAGATCAACTCCTAACAGGGTTGAAAGATCTTCTAACAGGGATTACTATAAACAAGTATAGTTCTTTGTGGGTACTAATTCCCACTAGGTTTTTACCATTTGGTTTCCCCATAACAAATTGTGTGTTGTGTACTATGTTATCTGAATGTGCATTCACCTTATTGTATTATGAAGATAAATAAGTAAAAACAAGTAAAGTTATTGATAACTGATTCACCCCCCCTCTCAGTTATCCTTTGGGACTATTCTAACAATTGGTATTAGAGCCAAGTGCCTTGGAGAAGAAGTCTAACAACTTAAGGTAGATCAGATGTCTTACTTCAGAAAAGAGAGCCCTAAGTTCGATGGAGACAATTATCTAGATTGGAAAAACAAAATGATAACACATCTATAGTGTGTTGGCTTTCAGATCTTTGAGATAGCTACACAAGAAGTTGTTTTTCCATCTTTGAAAGACCTTGCAAAGGATGATGCTACTAATAGACAAAAGGAAACATTTAACAATAATGAAATTGCTAAAGAAGCCCTAATCAGCGCCCTATCCGACGGTGAATTTTCTAAGATCAAGAAAATTGACAGAGCATACACCATATGGAAGTATTTAGAAGATATGTTTGAAGGAGATATTCAAGAAAAGAATGCACGTAGGATGACATGGAAAAAGAAATACAACAGTCTTGAGATGTTACCTGAAGAGAACATTAGAGCTTACAATCAAAATATTAATGAAGTAGTCTCTGGAATCAAAAACAATGGTGGAGAAATATTAGAAGAAGATATAATGGACCAGTTGTTAACTACCTTAACATCAGACTATGAAAACAAGATTATTATTCTAGAAGAAACCATGCAATTCTCACAAGACTTCAAGAGAGAGACTTTGATCAGCAAAATCTCTGCATTTGAGATATCAAGATTGAAGAATGAACCTAAAATTAAACCAACTTTCAAAGCCTCAGTCCATGGTAAGAAATCCTTACACATCTCTAGCCATAATGAGAAAGAAGAAGTTGATGAAGAACTAGAAGATATCATTTCTATGATTGTTAAAAGAGAAAAGAAAGGAAAAAGGAAAATATGAAGGACAACTTCCATTCAAATGTTTTTCATGCAACAAGATTGGTCACTTTGCATTTAAGTGTCCCACAAGAGTCAAAAAGTTTAGAGCTGATTACAAACCTAAATATAAGAAGGAATGTTACCATGCTGAAGAAGGTGTAACTGATGAAGATTCAGGAGAAGATAAAATTGGATTCATTTACCTTAGAGACATGGAAAAGTTACTCAAGAAAATGGACATTGCAAATGAAAAAGAGGAACAAGAGTTAGCCCTAATTTCCAAAGTAGACATGAGAACTTGTTGGATCATTGACAGTGGATGCTCTCATCATATGATAGGTGACAAAGAAAAATTTGTTCATTTAGACAAATACAAAGGTAGTAGGGTTAGATTTGGAGATAACACTCCTAAACCTATCATAGGCAGAGGTTCTATCACCTTGGATGGAAAGAACAAGACAAATGATTTTTTGTATGTTGATGGATTACATCATAACTTGCTAAGTGTTGGATAGCTACTTGACAAAGGTTATCATTTGGAGTTCAAAGACAACAAGTGCATCATTAAAAACAAGGATGGAGACATGATTTCATCAGGCTCAAAAGCAAAAGGTAATGTTTTTCATCTCAATTCAGATGTAAGTTGTTTTGTTGCAAAAGTGGATGATAGTTGGTTATGGCACAAGAGACTTTGTCATATCAATTTTGATAACATAGTTAAGATAAGTAATGTCAAGACAGTCAGAGACCTTCCAAGTATTGCAAGACCAGTTGACACAATGTGCAGGGAATGTGTTATGGGAAAGCAAGTAAGAAGTTCCTTCAGAAGCAAGCAGATCTCAGTTGAAAACAAATTGGACCTAGTGCATATAGATTTATGTGGTGCTACCCAAACAAGATCATACTACGGAGAAAGGTATTTCATTCTATTTTTTGATGATTTTTCAAGGATGATGTGGGTTTCTTAAAGGAAAAATCTAAAGCCTTTGAGAAGTTTAAAATATTCAATGCTAAGGTTGAGAATGAATCTGGATTAAAACTGAAATGTCTGAGATCAGATAGAGGAGGAGAGTTCACCTCTAATCAGTTTTATGATTACTGTGAAGAACATGGAATAAAAAGATAGTTCAGTACTCCTAGAACCCCTCAACAGAATGGGATTGCAAAAAGGAGGAACATAATTATACTTGATACAGTGTGCACTATGTTGATTGAAGGAAAATTTGCGCACACATATTGGAGAGATGCAGTGAATACAACATTCTATACTATCAACATAACTCAACTAAGTCTAGGTGCAGATAAGACGCCCTATGAAATTTGGTTTGGTAATGTACCTATAGTAAAGTATTTTAGAATCTTTGGCAGAAAATGCTACATCAAGAGAGATGATGGTGTTGGTAAGTTTTATGCCAGGAGTGATGAAGGTATTTTCCCTGGTTACTCTACAAAAAGCAAAGCATATAGATGTTTCAATTTGAGATTGAAAAAGATAATTGAAAGTACTCATGTAATGATTGATGAAAAGTTTATGGTTCAAGAGAGGTACTATGAATATGCACCTATGATTGAAGATGAACCCAGACCCAGCAGCAAAGATACTATTATTAAAGAAATGTTTGATTGCATTGATGTCTCATGCAATGACCGTGAATCAAGAAGAGAAGAATCACAGATTACAGAAGAAGAAGAAGTAACATCTAAGGTTCCTAAATTCACATCAAGATACCACTCTAAAGATGATATCATTGGAGATCAGAGCAGTAGTGTTTTGACCAGATCAAAAGCACAAAGTCTAGCAATGGATGAAGAGGTATGTTTACTTTCACAGATTGAACCTTTAAGTGTTGAAGATGCTTGTAATGATTATGATTGGAAGAATGCAATGAAAGAAGAATTAGATCGCATAATTAAAAATGATACATGGAAATTGGTCCCTAGACCCAGTGACAAAAATGTGATTGGAACAAAGTGGGTATTTAGAAACAAGATGAATGAATATGGTACAGTAGTAAGAAACAAAGCAAGATTGGTATGTAAAGGATATGCGTAGAGAGAAGGAATAGACAACACTGGTAAATTTTCCCCTGTGAGCAGACAAGAAGCCATTAAATTATTCTTGGCCCATGCAACATTCAAAGACTTTAAAGTATATCAAATGGATGTAAAGTCAGATTTTCTGAATAGCGACTTGAAGGAAGAAGTTTACATAGAATAGCCTGAAGGATTTAATCTTTCAGATAAACTAGACATGGTAAGCAGATTGAAGAAAACACTCTATGGTCTTAAACAGTCCCCAAGAGCTTGGTATGAGAGACTTGATGGTTATCTTACCAAGACTGGATTCAAGAAAGGTGTAGTATATTGTAACCTATTCACAAGAGAAACACCTGATGGATTACTACTAGTTTCCATATTTGTTGATTACATTATCTTTGAAGGTAATGACTAGCTTAGTGTAGCATTTGCAAAAGAAATTCAAAATGAACTTAAAATGAGCATGATTGGTCCTATAAAATACTTTTTGGGACTAAATTTAAAGTAGACAAATAAAGGTATATTCATTAATCAGTCAAAATATGTGAAAGAAATATTGAAGACCTTCAAGATGGAAGACTGTAATCCAGTATGCACCCCTATGATAACAGGAAGAAAGCTTTCAAAAGATGATGATTCTATAGTAGTTTATAAGACATTGCACAAATATATGATTGGAAAACTCATTTATCTAACTCGATCTAGACCTGGCATATCTAATACAGTTGGCATTGTTGGAAGATTTGCAGCTAAACACAAGTAGAATCACCTAATGGCAATCAAGAGGATATTCAGATATCTAAAGGGAACTATAGACTATGGTTTATGGTATCCTAAATCAGAGAATGTACAACTTCATGTGTATACATATGTAGATTGGACAGGATGTATTGATGATAGGAAGAGTACTTTAGGAGGAGCATTATTCTTGGAGATAGGTTGGTTTCTTGGATAAAAAAGAAGCATAACTGCATTTCTCACTCCACAGTAGAAGCTGAATATGTTGCAGCAGCACTGAATTATTCAACCATGGTTTGGATCAAAGCAGATGGTTAAAGACTTTGGAATTTAGGTTGATTATCCTATTGTGATTCACTATGATAACACTAGCACTATTAACATGTCTAAGAACCCTGTGATGCATGCAAAGAAAAAACACATAGAGATCAAGTACCATTTTCTAAGAGAAAAAGGTTGCAGACAAAGAAGTGAAATTGGACTATGTGAGCACCAAAGAACAGTTGGTAGATATTTTCACAAAGCCTTTATCAAAAGATAATTTTGAGTATCTCAGGGAGAAGTTGGGAGTAATTCCCTCTCCTGAGTCTGATTAGATAAAGCAGCAAGAACATCAGTCCTTAGAGACTAATGAATGGTTGACAACTCTACTTCTGGAATAGTACCTGTGCTTAACAGTTTATGGAACCCTTTTCCATTGATGTCAAAGAGGGAGTATATAGTAAGGGGGAGCATATACTCTAGGGGAGTATAAAAACAGTCAGAAGAACTAAAGCAGTGTAGAGAAATCCTTAATGAGGATATTGAGAAGATTGTATAAGAAAGAGGAAACAATGAATAGAGGATGTTTTTAATATCATATGTTGCCATCAATGTCAAAGGGGGAGATTGTTTGAGATTTATTTCTGTGTAGTTGATTGATTGTATGTTTGTCATTGATGACAACATATAATACATAGTAGTGATTCTGTATGTACTTATCAGAATGATGATATCAAGATTTGCGTGGTTAGATACATGTTATAGACATGTTTATTTTTTTATGTTCATACACGTAGATCTAGATATGATGTTTAAGTCAAGTTGTGTAATTCTGTTATTGGTAGTTACAATTCTGGAAGAGTATTTGTTCAGAGCTGACATATGTAATGTGTTTTGTGAGTTGTGCCTATCTTTAGGATATGCGTGTGTATATTCATGATTAGTTATGAGTTGATTATTTTTATGTAAAGGCGCCTAACATGTTTCAAGAAGATTACAAAGTTAGAGTTAATTTGGTGAGGCCGACTTAGTGAAGCATCGCATCTATTCAGTTTGTGTTGCATGGACTTAATATTGTTTGCATGCTTAGTAAAGCCAACAAGGATGTTATGAAGAGTTTTATTATAGGTCCCATGATCTCATACTTTGAGGAAGATACTTATAGCAAGTCATTTGTGATACACTAAGTGTGAATGATACAAAAAGATACAAAAAATGCACAAAGTAGAATATCAGTTGTGGTTCATTCATCAAGAATCTATGTGAAGAAGAAGTAGAAGATTACAATACATTGGAACTAATCAAGACAATAGGTATACTCTACAGCTCATCATCAGATATAGTGCATATATGTTCTATAGAAGGTTGTAGCCTTCACCATTGAAGGAGTGAGCTTTTGGATAGTGAGTCCACCACCCCTAACATGGTTATTTGTAAAAGACTCCTAACAGGGTCATACACTTAACCAGGTCATATACTTATTGCTTTGTAAAGAAAAACTCTTAATAGGGTTGCAAGATCTTCTAACGGGGATTACTATAAACAAGTATAGTTCATTGTGGGTGCTAATTCGCATAGGGGTTTTTACTATTTGGTTAACCCATTATCAAATTGTGTGTTGTGTACTGTGTTATCTGAATGTATACTTACCTTATTGTATTCTAAAGATAAAGAAGTAAAAAAAAGTAAAGTTATTGATAATTGATTCACCCCCCCCTCTCAGTTATCCTTTTGGACTATTCTACACTTGGTACCAGGGTTCTCAATATTTTTCTTATCACATCATCCTTTGTTATGGTCCCAAAAGCTCCACTAGTATAATTAATGGTCTCCTTAAGTCTTATACTATACTCTAAATTAGGTTATCTCCTTCCTTCATCCTCATAGAGTAAAAGTTTCCTCTCAAACTTTTTTCTTTAGCCTTCTAAACATGCTTATCTCCACCATAGGTCAAAATAATCTTATCCCACATTTTTTTTGAAGTAGTACATCCATTAAGCTCATCATATTCTTGGTTCCTAAGTGAAGAGGAAATCTCAATCATAACTTGTGTGTGTTCCTATTTTTGTATTTTCTCACTAATAGTCATAGGTGCAATATTCGGTTCTACATAATCATTATCAAGAAAGTGAAGTCCATATTCTCCTAGTCTAGACACATGTAACCTCATTCTACTTTTCCATGTAGAGAAATGATCCCTATTCAGCTTTGGTGCTTCCCTCTTATACATCTTTAGATATTGACTCAAGTCCTTTTAAACTGAACACTTTCAAGTAACTAAGCTCTCATACCAATTTTTGGTCCCATTGAGAGTGGGGAGAATTAGACAAATCAAAACTTAAATAATTAAAGCTGAAATCACTAATTCACTCGATAATACTGAATATAGTAACTAACCAATTCACACCAAATAAGTCAATAACATACGCCAAAATACATCTCATATATGTAAATCAATCATTCAAACTTAGAAACATCATATAAACCATGTAAACACTATATATAACCTCGTTGACACCATATTTAATGAGGAAACTAAATTTGGGAAAAACCTCCATGAGAATTATAACCCACAATAAAATGTACCCTTCTAACTACGCTCGGTTAAGAATTTATCCTATAAAACATTACCAAAACATTTTTAAATGTGACCCTATTAGGGGATTTACCGGAGATCTTTTAATATCTTCACCATGTTATGGGTGGCCTTGTTAGAAGTCTTTAAACACTCTTTTGGATTTTCACGTAAGTCTATGTTTTACAAATAGGACTGTTAAATCCTAATGGTTAAGATATTTCTTTATTACAAATATTAGTAAGAGACAATAAAATTTGATTTGTAACTATAACAACTACCTTTTCTTGTTTCAGATCCTTTATTCTCAATTGAATACTAGCATCATATACTCCATTTATATCTTTCTCAGATTATAGATTCTTCAATTTCCATTTCTCTGTTCTGCTCAGTAAATATTGTTCTTCAACTTATTCTTCTTCTTTGTTCAAATTGCCAACTTATTTATCTTTATGTGTTTATCATTCTTTAAATATACATACTTTTTCCTCTTAATCTCCTTAATTTGATTTTCCTTCATTTGCGCTCATTCATTCGATCATCTTCTTCATATTCCATAACTTGGTAAACCATCTCACTCTTACCTCGGAACTTGTACCTTTTCTTGGAACTCTCATAATTTTTTTTAATCACTTGATCTTTTCCTTAGATCTTCTCATTGAATTTTCCCATTCGTATATCTTGTAACAAACTTTATTTAATTTATTTCCTCATCCATCTCATCAT
The DNA here is from genome assembly GCA_018584345.1 of Thuja plicata. Taxonomy (NCBI): domain Eukaryota; kingdom Viridiplantae; phylum Streptophyta; class Pinopsida; order Cupressales; family Cupressaceae; genus Thuja; species Thuja plicata. The sequence continues at coordinate 1,181,088 of MU226669.1, forward strand.
CGCTTCACACTAAATTCAATCTTATCATCATTTAATATCAGTATACTGTACTTGGTAAAACATGCTTTGCAACTCGATAACTGAATTCATCCACTTCTTAGTGTCTAACTCATCTTGGGTGCTTGGTGATCGGTAACTGTGACAAACTCACATAACATTTTACAGTCTAACTCTGTCTAGCTCGATAAAGTAACTCTTTCAGTCATAACATAATTCATTGCAATTCCCGACTTGATCAATCAAATGTACCAATTTGATAATATCAAATATATAGTAGAAATAAACTATATCATCATTACTTCTTCATTTTCTGAGCTATATTTTTCACCCATTTAGCTTCTCCTCTTAACATATGATAACATAATAAAAATCAATTAATCAATTGCTTGACATCAATGACAAAACAATGACTGATCTAACCATTTATACAATCATGATACTTGGTATCACTCAGTCTTCATCATCTCCATCAGATATTCATCATGTAATCAACACCAAGTGTATCATTGCAAGGGTCAATGCAATTATGTATGCATTAGGTAAGTCCTAAATGGCTCACCTAATTGCTTGATGTAACTTGTATAAAGGACAGTTGTTTCTTTATGAGAGGGTGTGGAAGAATGATATGGAATCTATGAGCTTGCAATTTTGAATTGTATTTGATGTAGAGAATAAGTAGTGATTGTGATGAAATTCATTGGGACTATTTCAGAAAATCTAGTCCCTATCATTCAAATCACAAGTTATTTTATACTTCTATTTCTGTACTTTGGACAGTGAGTCCAAAAGGTTGATATAACCTTCTAATTTGGGAAGTGAGCTGAGGGATTGAGCCTCTTATTTCCCTTGAATCCTAACAATAGATATCCTTTAATAGGGATTATGTACTATATGAAATAATCATATCTTACTAGGGCTAATCTCCTAAGAGGGATACAATACTTTCAATGCATTATTTGTAGGTGCTAATTCCCACCAGGGATTTTCCCTTAACACAGTTTCTTCAACAAAAAATGCTCATGTTATGGTGTTTCTTTTGATGTGTTTAGTTTTTCATTGAATAGTTGGCCTATAATTTTAAATTTGAATTATTTGGCATACAACTGATCCACCCCCCCTCTCAGTTGTATTGGTGGACTATTATTTCTAGCAAAAATAAGGTGTACTATTACCAAACCTTACAACACCACCATAAAACTCATCAAGTTTAATGAACATACTCTTGTCACCTGTAATCTGATGTAGGAACCTATTGTCCATAATCTATTCATCATTGTGTCCCATGTGAGGGACTAGTGCCTTTTCACCTTTAGATGGATCTCGTTTAACTGCAACAGATAAAATCTCCTCTTCCTCACTATCTTCTTATTCTTGATCCGTAACTCCTTCATCAACTACAACATAACATTATTTCTTCCATTTTCCTTTACACTTTCCAAAATTATCCTTTTGTTCACCATTAGTACATCTAGCAACAATATGTCCAATCTTATTGAATAAAAAACATTTTAGTGGAAGCTTGAATTTCTACTTACTTCTCCCTCTACGAAATATTTTTTTTGGTAGTGCTTCAAGATCTCCTTGTTTCCTTTCATCTTCAAAGATAGCTTCAACTTCCCTGGTATAACTTGACATGTAATCATAATCATGATTTATTTCTTTACCTTTAGTTACTTGTATATTAGACACTAATTCCTTGAAAGCTACCCCAACTCTTGGAATACTATTATCAAAGTTTTTAAACTCAAATAAAGTAAGATTACCGATCAGTCCATCTATAGTAACATTGTCAAAATTTATCGAATCATTTATAATAGACCCTCTAATGGCATAAGAAGGAAACAAAATTCTCAATATTTTACTTACCAGAATATCATGTTTAATAGTTCCATTGGTACCTCTGATAACACTAACAAATTCTTTGATAATTTGACCATATTGTGCAATGTTTTCTCCTTCTACCATCTTCATGTCAGATCATACTTTCCTCTAAGACTGTCTTCCTTAGTTTTTTTTACATGAATATCTCCTCCATAGATTAGTTTCAACTTTTACCAAACATCATATGAAGTATTAAGTCTGCGAACATCAACATATTCAATATCAAATAAGATAATTACAATAGCTTGTTTTGCTTGAGTATTCTCCTATTGTTCATTCAATTCATCTGCAGTGAGAGTTCTAGTAGGAGTGGTATACTGATGTGTGACATGCATCTAGTATTTTGATCCCATACCTTATATATATAACTTCATTATGTCACTCCATACCGCATATTAATCTTTCTAAGAAAACTTGGAAGGTTCCTTCTTCATAATTGGATATTTTCCTCAAGCTATTAGTCTTAGAAAAAATAGGACTAAAGATATGATACCAATTGTTAGTATTATTAGGTTCAAGATTACTGAGAGGGGGAGTGAATCAGTAATCTAACAATTCAAACTTTTCATAAACCATTCAAAAACTTGCATCAATTAACATCTATTGCATTAATAAAAAACCAATGAAGATAAAAACCGACAATGATGTAACACAAGAACACTAATATTTTTCTCATGTAAAACCAACTAGGAAAAACCATTTGTGGGGATGCCACCCTAAAATAATTATGCACTCTTCTAAATTATGCCCTGTTAAGAGGTTAGCCCTGTTAGGAGCTTACACATTCCTGATTAAGAGCAAGACACTATTAGGATCCACCATGTCAAGGGATTTACATCTAGCCTTGTTAGGAGCTTTACCCTATTAAGAGTAACCCTGTTAAGGGATTTCAAGCATTAATCAAAGATTCACCTAGCTAAAGGATTTACAAATCATACTTGTTGGGATCTACCTGGTTAAGATATTTTCTTGTAGAAACTATTAGGAATCAACAAGTGAATATGATCTGAAAACAATAGTAATTGTTTTCTAGTATAGATCTATTTCAATCTCAATCTCTTCTTAACATGCATAAAATCCTCTCAGAATTCTCTTCTCTCGATCACACCTATGTATTCATGATCTACACTTATACATTTCATCATTTTACATGTATATATAGTACAAGTTCTTAGGGAAATTAATTGTCTTACAAAAACATTTTATAATCTTTCCTGCTCAATTCTTAAGACCTAAAACATATTACAAATTTTCAATTACAATTTCAAATCCATGTTCTCGTTCAGATTCATCGTAGATTAAATTTGACAAAGAAAATTTAAACTACAACACACTCTCTAATGTTCTTGGAAACTTCAAGAAATTTGAACATAATGATCATGGAAATGCCAACTCATCAATCTCTGTCAATATGCAATGTCACTATGATCCCTAGAACATTTAACCACATACCAAAACATGATGTATGATCATCAATTAAGGCTCAGACAGATTATTCTAATAACTTCCTTTACTTTTCACCGAATGGTCTCCTGTCCTTTGAAACTTGGTCTTCTAGTCATCAAATCATGATGTGGTCACAATGGAAACCTTGTAAGATATTAAAGATAACATATCCTAAACTACAACACATGAATCCAAATATATTTGACAAAATTATCAAATCATTCCTTCTTGGCTTCATCTTGTTTTTCATGTTGACCTCTCAATATTGAGTCAATCATAACTCACACAACATGTTAGTGAATAGATTTGTCTTCTTAAAATACTTTCACAAATGACTCTAAATGCCCAAAAATGCAAGAAAAATTGGGACTAATAGTTGAGTTACTTGCAATGGGAAGTGCAAGTACTCTCTAAATTTTAATTTGAAGGTACAACTCCCTTCGTTAGATTTACAATTAATGAAACATTGATCATGTCTTTAACCATAAGACATAAAGGGAGACGGACATATACCCATCAACATAAAGTAAATGCGAATATAAATTAAAGACTGAGAAATATACAAATGAATATCCAATAGACCATTGATCTAACATACCCTACACATGTAAACATAGGAAATGTTTAACATCTTATTTTATGAAATGCATGACACATAAAGCCTACTCACTTCATAACATGTACATAAACTTAAAAAAATAGAGAAGAACAATATTTAAAAATGATTGGAATCATCTACCGATCTATTTCAACTAGGAAATCATGTATCAAACCCACATATCAAATATATAACTTCCACTTTATCTTTAAACATTTGATAAAATGACCACCTGATCATATTTATCCAGACTACATTAACAAGTGTACAAAATGAAACATAACTTTCCTCACTTACTTTGCTGAAAATATAGAAATCATAAAATTGCTCCCTCTCATGTAGCCAACGAACTGCCAAAAAAAAAATCCACGATGTCTTCGTCCCAAATAATTTGTAAAGACTCCCTCGTTTCTCCTTTCCGGGCCTTTCAGTTTTAATAACCGGTTCTTTAAAAATCTTTAAAATTGTTCCTCTCTTCTATTTTATCGGGCTTAATGTTTTTACAAACATTCTAGCTGTCAAGGTAATAACAGAGATGTTTATCAAATTTGGAGATGCATATATGTATCCTTGGACAGATGGCATCAGAAGGTAAGTCACATAACTTATTTGTAAACATATTACAAGCCCAATCTGTCGCTTCCGCTGACAAATTAATTCTTTTCAGGAATTCAGAATGGTTTCTTTAGCTTCCATATTATTACCAAGTTTGATATTTTTAAGACATTTGAACTTGACTATTTGATCTAATCTTGGGAGGCACTTCATTTGGAACGAGCCCATCAATAGAATCAGAATTGAACAAAAAGTAAATAGTAATTTCAAACTGATAGATCCCTATGCTTGGATTCTGGTGGGATAATGATGGTCCTTTGATGATGTTCCATTCAGATATTTTAATCGTGATCCTTGCAATGTGCAAATGAAAATGGTCCTTTGTGGAAGATAATAGAGGTGTTCAAATGTGCCTTTTGTGTTTACAATATAACTCATTTTTTCCCTAAGCCAATCATTTATACCATTACAGAATGTTTGGTGAGCTTGGGATTCAACTTTCCAAGACTACACCTAAAATTATTCCTTAAGTTTCTTTTTATGCTCTGCATCCAAGTAAAGTGTCCAATCATGAGTAAAATGAATGATTGATTGAAGATGAGCATCCCGTGTGTGTCTCGACATCGAACTAAATTTTTACATTGCAAAATATTGCACTTTCTTTGTGACATGGAAACAGGGCGTCATGTTTTCCACCATCAAACTCGACATTGAACTCCCCTTGAGCTTCCATATTTGAGGATTTATCATTACTACCCTTCTGTGATCAAAACACTGAGCTCTTGTGTACCATTGGAAATACATGTTATTAATCAGCTCACCATTTCATTGGGCACTTCCAATATTCCAATGAGGATGAATTGCAGATCTAATACAAGCTTCAAAACTTCCAGATGAAACCAATAATGATGAGCTATTCAACATACTCTATTTTCCAGTTTTCTGAGGTCTAACATTGCTAGATGGAAAAACATGTTGAAGACACTCATCATTTATCTAATAATTCAACAATGAATGTTGCTTTCACTTATTTTCCCAATCATAATGAAAGCCCATTGATCCGTGGATGATCATAATGAACAAGAGTCCCATTAGGATAGTCGGTCTAGATAGTTCCATTTAAAAATAGTGCCAAACTCGGCACCCAACTCCACACTCATCAATCATGCTTCAACCAGCTTTTTCTTATCTATGCACATGTCTCACCTTTGCACCCTTGTTATCTAATTGCATTTATTCCATTCATCTCAGACTATAGCGATTGCATATTTTACAAAGAGAACAATAAGAACTGTGGGAAGTCTCCATAACTTAATCATGTTGCAGTCTTCCCAAGTCTCCATGTACTCAGGACTGTTACTCAAAGTAGTAGTCTACTAAAGTAGACGGCCTCACTTTCAAGCATCCAGTTCTCACGGTGCTTACGAATTTTAATGGTCTAGCATCGATAGTCTTCAAACTGTACCTATGCCACGACAGTGAGATTATAAATTTTTGGTTTTATTCTTAATCTTTGACATAACCAATCTTTAGCATTGGTGGTGGCTCACAATATTCATCACACTGCCCAGTACATGAGCTCTATTATGGATTTCCCAGATTTTAGGGTCATTTCCATCACACCTGCCACAGGATTTGCTACCCATCTATGTCATTTGTGTTTATGCACTGAATAAAAAATCATTCATCTATGTGATTTAGCCAAGTCAACTTTCTTTGCATTTGAAGACAATGAAATTGCACGACTCTTACTTTTTAAACATTTTCGAACATCTCATTGCAAAGGAGTATAAGAAACAATAAGAAACAATTGAAACTAAAACAACTCCCCGTTGGTTTCTTCTGATGTGGTTGCTACTGAGTCTTCTTCTGATGCTGCCTCTTTGGTTTCTCCTGGCCCTTTCCTGGGACAACCTCAGTTTTTGGGGGCCCAGAATCTTGATCCGAATACTATGCTGGAAATGGCTAAGGAAGTGGAAGGTGGGTGGACCTCTGTAAAAGGAAATAAAAATTCAAAATGTCCACCCTCTTTCGATATGTCTCTTCATTCTCAGAAGGGGAAAAAATAACTGGTTTGTGCTTTCCTTTGCTGGCAGATGTGTTGCTGCTTGTTGGAAGTTATTGGGCTACTGGTTTTTATGTAATTCTTTCTAAGAAGCATTTTTTCTTATAAGGGTGCTAGATCTTTTTTAGTATCTTATTGGTGTCTAGGTTGAGGGAGCCTATTTCAAAACCCTCGTGGTGGTCTTGCTTTGTTCCATTTTAGAGTGCTTTATTGAAAATCTTTTTAGTCCTTTTTGTATAGGGTTTCGGGGTCCCTTCAAAACTTGTTTTTACCTTAATGAAAAATAATAGAAACTGAAACTCATCACAACTACCACTTTGGATGTGAAATCCCATTCACACTTTGTGAATTTCATGAAAAATAGTTGAATTGGTCAGGTAAAGTCCTTAAGATTGAACTTACTTGGAGAATTTTAATCAAGCATTTATATATTCTTCAATTCCTTTATTTGGCCCCCTTGTATGAAAATCATCATTTGCAGCATCCTACTTGAGTCTTGAAGCTATGCCACTGAACACACTCCCTAATGGACATATGAATCCAATGAGCCATTAATATTTGAGTTTGCTAGAATCCTTGAAACTATGATATTGAACTGTATCTTTGAAGTTGAAATTTTAGTTCCAACTTGCATTGTTGAACTGTGCAAGTTTGCGCTCTGAACATTGAACCTCTGAGTTTCGAACCATTAAAATCCTTCACCATGCTTTTAGACTTTGAACCTTGAACTTTCAACTGTCGTTCAAGGTTCAAGTTCACTATCTCGCTCACTCTTGATGCTTCTTCTTCACGAAACATGAACCTCATAAAATATAGTTAGTAAAAACTAATACAATATATCGGGACAACATGGGAAATATCCCTATGGAATTTTAAAATTAGGGGTGTTGAAAGCATGCTTACAAATGGCTCTGACTGGGGATGTGGATGATAAAGACACAAAGAATCCAACATCTCTGGTTAAGAACAATGTCTAGCAATTGGGCAATGGAGTCAAATATGATAACAGGGTTTTCTCACAGAGGACGGAGGGAAGAAAAAAAACACACCAAAGCACTTAGACTAAAAACACAACAAAAAATGACTAACTATGTACATGGTTGCAAGACCCTACTCAGAATATGTACAAGATTTATCATGCAAATCTATTAACCAACGGAGATAAAAAGGTACCTTTCCAGATTAATTTATTATAGCCAAGTGATGTGTGTTGAAATACTTGCCACCCGTCGACTCCTTCCATTCCAAGTTTCTAATATATATAAAGAAACAATAGTATGTAGGCACATTCAAACCCAAATAACCACTTGCCAAAAAAAATTTCTGAATATTCCCAAGTCCCCTGGAAAGTGTCACTCAAGAAACTTTATATTCTTGGGTAAAACAAATAATTCCTAAAAAGCCAACTCTCATCGCAAATCTCTGCATTTTCTTGGGTCTTCTATTCAACACTTCTCAAATAATTTAAAACTTATTGCTGAAAAATGTAATGCTCAATTTTTTTTAAGAGAAAGATTGTATTATCTTTATTATTTCCACTTTGAAAATCACCATTTCCACAAATATCTATATCATGCACACTAAGCTTGGGATATGGAAAAATTTCAACAACTTGGTCCCCCTTTTGCTCTACATTTGTTCCAACACTTTCTATGCTAAGAGGAGGAAGCAAGTCATCATCAGGAGGTTCCAAATCATATACCTGAAAAAGGGGATTGCTTCTAAGCATTGATTCTTCACCAAATTCCACCAGCAAATACAATGGATTGAGCTCATTCGAAGTAACCTCATTCCTTGGCCTTTTAAATGGGTATTTTACCACAGTTGCTTTTGTACCATCTTATTTAGCTGCAGCCATAATCACTTTTTTACTTGGACATACCAGAGAGCCATTAGAAATAGAAAACTCTTGTTGCAAATAAATCTCACAGTTAGTCTTTAAATGAATAATTATTGACAGTGGTATCTAGAAAAAAATTTCTATGGACATTGGGTCAAATTTAAAAGAAAGAGCCTCCTCTTCTTTAATACAACTGAAATCTCCATCCATAAAACATGCAAGCTGGTACTATGGATGTTTCATACCTTTATTGGTAGCAACCAAACACTCTTCTTGTGCAATCTTTTTTTTCTTGCCCATCCTTCATACATGGTGAAACCAATCTGGGTTCCTCATTTCCAACTCCAGGTGATACCTTTCTTGATTGCTGATTGCATCCCCAAGGAATTAATGATTCTTCCACAACTGGTGTAACATCTTGCTCCCCAAGAACCATGAAGTTGAAAGACATTGGTTCTCCGATTCCTGATTCTTCCTTTGGTTTATTTTTTGAATCAAATATTTCTTGTTTTAGGTCCTTGAGTTGATAATACCTTTTATGCACACATTTTAGAAGCAGGGAGGATCTATGATCTTGAGAAGGATTTAATTTATTCTTCTTAGATACACAAATTCTGCCCTTGTAGCTATCCCAAAGATATTGCAACAGTGGATCCTTTTCATCATGTATCTCTTCAATATTGGCATTCTTCCTAACCTATTTTCTTGCCTAATCTTCTTTTTCATTCAAGACTGAAAATTTTTGAGAGAAAAAAGAATTTGGAGAAGCAAGAGTGTTTCCATCACCAACTCCTAATTCATTTTTAAGTTGTGATATCCTCTTCTCATGGGCTTGCCACAAATGTATTATATCTTCTAGCACTTTCAACATGTGGAACCTAACACAAAGACTCTTCCACAACACTGCAAACACATGGTCATCTTCAATGCTTATCTTTATCTGTAAAACCCTTTAAACGTGTTCTTTGTAATGCTCCCAAAACTCTTGCAGCACCTTATCATCCATTTGAAGAATCTCCAAGATGGTGGAATTTGGTCTCTTCCCCATTCTTGACACTTTGATTTTGCCTATCAAGACTCAACAGAGTCACCAATAGACGGAGTCACCAATCTCCTGCACATTGAGATAATTTTAAAACCTAGAGAAATAAAGGAAAGGTCATCGATTTCAAATCCCTAGCTGAGTCATCAAAAATATGCTAGTGAACAGATTTTTCTTCTTAAAATACTTTTGCAAATGACTCTAAATCCCCAAAACCGAAAGATAAAATAAGAATAATAGCTGAGTTACTTGCAATGGAAACTGGAAGTACTCTCTAATTTTTAATTTGGAGGTACTAATCCCTTCATTAGATTTACAATGAATGAAACATTGATCATGTCTTTAACTAGAAGACATAAAGGGAGACAAATGTTTACCAATCAACATGAGGTAAATGTGAATATAAATGTTAAAGACTGAGAAATATATAAATGAATGACCAATAGACCATTGATCTAGCCTTCCTAACATAGAGAAATAGAGGAAATATTTAACATCTTATTTTATGAAATGGATGAGTCATAAAGCCTACTCACTTCATACCATGTACATAAACTTGACAAAGTAGAGTAGAACAACATTTTAAAAGAGGTATGACTATTGATAACAGGTGTTATCTTTGCAAGCAAGAGGAGGAAGTGCGGGACATATCTTCATCCACTGCGCGTTTGTCAGAAAAAAATTGGGATCTTTTTTTCCAGATCCTTAATATTAAGTGGGGTTTTCCTGATAATCTAGAGAGTCTTTTTAAATCTTGGATCTATCCTACAAAGCATGACACAATTGTTAAGATCTAGAATTTTGTCCTACCCCATGTTTGCTAGGTGGTCTAGAGAGAAAGAAATGATAGAGTGTTCAGAGACAAGATGACTAGTGAAAATGAGGTTTTCTTTAAGATTAAGAGAGCCATAAAAGAGAATCTTATGTTACAGGATAAAGTGTTAGAACCGCTACGAGAGAACGATGTTACCCTGTTCAAAAATTAGAAAATCAATGGCAATTCTGAAAAAAAGAATAACAAAACTAAAAGAGAGGATGCTAGATGGGATTGTCGCCCAAAGGGATGGCAGAAAATCAATTTTTATGGTGCCTCTAAGGGCAATCCAGGGGTGGCAGGATGTGGCATTGTCATCAGAGATGAAAATAGTGTCTATACAGGTATAAAAGCTATCCCCATCGGTAATCAAACTAATAATCTTGTAGAAGCCTGTGCGGCTCTTGAGGGTCTTATTTTAGCTAAAGAGAAAGGTAGCACTAAAGTCTGGTTAGAAGGGGATTCTCTCAACCTTATCAAATGTTTAAACAATGACACTCCTGCCTCATGGACTATTTATAATATTATTCAAAAAGCCAAAGATATTATGCGCTCTTTTGAAAATTTTATTATAACCGATAATTACCGTGAGGTTAACGGTGTGGCTAACTGGGCAGAAAATAATGCGTGTCAGAGTCATGAGGTGGCATAGTGGGATGATGGAAATGACATGCCATCTCAAGAAAAATTATTACTTGAGATGGACCGATTAAGGAGTCATCTGAAAATTATTATAAATAGTAAGTTGTTTTAAAATAATTAATATGGAGGTGATGTGTCATTATTGCCTTCAAAGTTGTAAGTAGTCTATTATGATTGCAAGCTAGATTTGGCACGCTTTCTGGGTCTTTTTGGCTTTCTGAAATATTCATTTTGGCATTTTCTTCTGCCATTACAGTAATATTTGCTGCAACCAGAGTAAGAAAATGGGAGGAAATAAGAAAATAGTTGAGCTTGTTAACTATAACAACTCGAAGAAAAAGAAGAGTTTGGAAAATCGTAAAAGAGGGTGGGTTGGTTGTTTTCCTGGAATGGCTCCATGGCAGGAATCCTTCTATCACTAGGATCTTTATAAAATCATGAAAAGAGGGCAAGATTTTTGTTGGAGACTAGTATATGGAGGTTACGGAGGAGATCATTGTTGAAGCTACGAGAATGGGTATGGACGGAATTAAGTTTTATAGAGATAGATTGATCTCGGATAAAGCTTGGGAGACTTTCCTGGAAGATGAGAAGGAAAAGAATAGATTGGTCAAGATTGATGCTTACTACCATAATCTGAAGCGCATTTCCAACCCCTGGAGGTATGTCCTTTATGTGATAATACGTTATGTCACTTTGGATGGTAGGTTTACGAGGGCGTATGGGCACCATTTCATGTTATTAAACCATTTTAGGCATAAGGTTAAAGTCAGTTTACCTTACTATCTTCTTAGTTTGTTAGATGCTACCATATCTAGCTTACGAAAAGATCTGAAGGGGGATCATGCATCCCACAATGGGCTTATGCTTCTAATATATGAGGTGTTGAAATCTAAGAAAGTGGAAAGGTCATTGGGAAAGAATATCTTGAAGGAGGAAGAAGAGATTGATCGGGATGAAGATGATAGTATGTATGGGGAAGAAACATAAAGTGAAGAGGAGTCCAAAGGGTTTAAAACCCCTAAATCTAATGGAAAGGGTGTTTCTAAAAACTAGAAGAAACCCTACTTTGAAAGGTCAGAAATGGAGAAGGATAGTGATGAGGAGATTGGGGAGGGAAGCGGAAAGAAAAAGGGTAAAAAGATAACAAAAAAGAAGATTCATAATGAGGAGTCAGGGATAGAGACTGATTTTGAGGAGGAGAAAAATGAGGATAAAAAAAGGAAACGCAGGGAGGGTAAGGAGAAAGTTAAAATTACATGTAAGAGTAGCCACTCCAACAAGAAGAGAATTAATGTTACTTCGGACGAGGAAGAGTTTAAGGAAAACACAGAGGAGAATAGGGAGGATAAGGAAAAATGGGAGAATAGGGAGGAGAGAAAAGAAGAGGGTAATGATGACACCAGTCTCAGGGAGAAAATTGAAGAGAAGAAGCAGGAAGAAGAAAATATAAAAGACCAAAATAATAACAGAACTGATGAAGATTCTAGGCGTAAGGAATGTGATTTTCATGACAATGTGGACATAGGGGAGCACTATTTCTCTGCGGACAACAAAGATTGCATTGTGGATTTCACTAGTCTGGTAAGCAATTTGATTGATGATCAGAATAATTTGAAACAAGAAATTGATATTATAAAGGCCGAGATAAATATTCTTAATAGTATGGGTATTGGGGAAAAACTGGTGGCTGTTTGTCTGAATGAAATGAAAGAAGTGGTAGGCAATTCTGAAGCCCAGGCAAAATTTGTTAATAAAGTGGGGATAATGGAGAGAAAAATCAAAGACATCCAAGACAGGGCTGAGAAAGAGAGTAATGCTGAGCAGATCATGAATCTGCCTACTAAGGTGGAGAGGTTGGAGGCTACTATTAAAAAAATTGGGGAACATTGTCTTATTAGTCTCAAGGCTTACTGTGGTCATGCACAGATCTGATGGACAAAATGGATAGGGATAACAAAGAGAAGGAAAGCAGAGAGATCAAAGAGGGAATAGGATCGGGATCGCGTACTAGAGCTAGTACTAAGAAGAAAAGTCCTAAGGAGGACCAAGACAATGCGAAGCTCAAGAGTTCAGTCAACAATATGCAGATTATGATCATCGAAGCGGAGGAGCTGGTGCACGGAATGTAGTTGTCCTGTTTTCTGTCCCTTTGGGGGTTTTTGCTGTCCCTGTTTTTAATACTGTTTCTATGGGACTTATTTTGGTTTAGCTACTTGTTTTCCTATTTCCTTTCCTTATTGGCTGCTCGGGCATAGCTGTTTTTTGCTCTTTGTTGAACATTTGTTTTAACTCTTTAGGTTTCAGGTCCTTGAAAAACTTGTTGAACTTTTTTTCTTTGTAAAGGTTTCGGGTCCTTGTAAACCCTGTTTTTACTTAATCAGAACATTTTGAAATGATTGGAATCATCTACAGATCTATTTCAACCAGGAAATCATGTATCAAACCTAGAAATCAAATATATAACTTCCCCTTTATCTTTAAACGTTTGATAAAATGACGAACTGATCATCTTTCTCCCTACAACATTAAAAAGTCTACAAAATAAAGCATAACTCCCCTCACTTTCTCTGCTGAAAATAAAACACTCATAAAATTGCTTCGTCTCATGTAGCCAATGGACTGCCAAGAAAAGAACCCCCGATGTCTTCGTCTCAAGTGATTTTTAAAGAGTCCCACATTTCTCCTTTCCGGGCCTTTTGGTTTCAATAAACCGTTCTTTTAAAATCTTTAAAATTGTTCCCCTTTTCTATTTTCTCGGGCTCGATGTTTTTACAAACATTCTCGTTGTCAAGATAATAACAAAAGTGTTTACCAAATTTGGAGATGCATACATGTATCCTTGGACAGATCACATTAGAAGGTCTGACTAAAAGGAGAACCATTATTTAATTCACATAACTTCTTTGTAAACATATTACGAGCCTAATCTATCGCTTCCACTGACAAATTAATTCTTTCCAGGAATTTGGAGTGGTTCTGATAATGATGCTCCTTTGATGATGTTCCATTCAGATATTTTAACCGTGATCCTTGCAATGTGAAATTACAATGTTACTTAGCGGAAGATGTCACAGGTGTTCAAATGTGTCTTTCGTGTTTACAATAACTCAGTTCTTCCACTAAGCCGATCATTTATACCATTATAGAACATTTGGCAAGCTTGGGATTCAACTGTCCAATACTACACTTGGAATTTTTCCTTCATTTTATTTTAAAGCTCTGTATCCAAGTAAAGTGTCTGATCATGAGTAAAATGAATGATTGAATGAAGATGAGCATCATGTGTGTGTCTCGACACCAAATTGAACTGGTGCATTGCAAAAGATTTCACTTTCTTTGTGACATGGAAACAAGGCGTCATGTCTTCCACCATCAAAGTTGACATTGAACTCCCCTTGAGCTTCTGTATTTGTGGATTTATCATTACTATATACCCTTCAAAGATCAAAACACCGAGCTCCTGTGTACCATAGGAAATACATGTTATTAATCATCTCACCATTTCATTGGTCACTTCAAAGATTCCAATAATGATGAATTGCAGATCTCATACAAGCTTCAACACTTCCAGACGAAACCAATAATGATGACCTATTCAACATACTTTGTTTTGCACTTTTCCGAGCTCTAATATTGCTATATGGACAAACACGTTGGAGACACTCTCATCATTTATCTGATAATTCAATAATGAATGCTGACTTTTTTTCCAAATCATAATGAATCCCATTGATCCGTGGATGATCATGATGAACAAGAGTCCCATTATCATAGTCGGTGTAGACAGTTCCATTTAAAAATGTCACCAAAGTCGGCACCCAACTCCACGCTCATCAATTATTCTTCAATCAGCTTTGTCGTATCTGTGCACATATCTCACCTTGGGACATTTTTCTAGCTAATTGCATTTATTCCCTCCATCTCAGACGATAGGTATTGCAGATTTTATAGAGAGAACAATAAGAACCGTGGGAAGTATCCATAACTTAATCATGTTGCAGTCTTCCCAAGTCTCCATGTACTCGGGACAGTTACTCAAAGTAGCAGTCTACTAAAGTAGAGGGCCTCGCTTTCGAGCATCATGTTCTCATGCTCCTTACTAATTTTAATGGTCTATCATCGATAGTCTTCAAATGGTACTATGCCATGAAAATGAGATTATAAATTTTAGTTTTTATTCACAATCTTTGACAAAACCAATCTTTAGCATTGGTGGTGGCTCACAATATTCATCGCACTTCCTAGTACATGTGCTCTATTATGGATTGCTCAGATTTTAGGGCAATTTAAATCACACCTGCTGCGGGCTTTGTTACCCATCCAGGTCATCTGTGCTGATGCACTGCATCAACAATCATTCATTTGTGTGATTTAGCCAAGTCCACTTACTTTTCCTTTGAAGACAATGCAATTGCACGACACTCTTACTTTTTAAAGATTCCGGAAAATCTCATTACAAAGGAGTATCAGAAACAATAGAAACTGAAACTCACCACAACTACCAGTTTTTATGTGAACTCCAATTAATTGAACCATTAAGACTTTATGAATTTCATGAAAAACCAGTGAATTGGTCTGGTAAAGGCCTTAACATTGAACTGACTTGGAGAATTTTAATCAAGCATTTGTATATTCTTCAGTGCCTTGATTTGGCCCCCTTCTATGACAATCGTCATTTGCAGCATCCTGCTTGAGTCTTGAATCTATGCCACCAAACACAATCCCCCATGGACATCTGAATCTAACGGGCAATTAATATTTGAGTTTTCTAGAATCCTTAAAACTATGATATTGAACTTTATATTTGAAGTTGAACTTTGAATTCCAACATGCACTGTTGAACCGTGGAAGGTTGTGCTCTGAACTTTGAGCCTCTGCATTTTGAACCATTAAAATCATGCACCATGATTTCAGACTTTGAACCTTGAACTTTGAACTGAGGTCAAGGTTCAATCTCTCTCTCTCTCTCTCTCTCTCTCTATTTATTGATGCTTTTTCTTCATGAAACATGAACCTCATAAAACATGGTTAGAAAAAGCTAATACAATATATCAGGACAACTTAGGAAATCTCCCTATGGAAATTTAAAATTGGGGGTGCTGAAATTATGCCAACACAATACATATTATAAACATGTGTGGTCATGGATAAAATATCTAGAGACATTAGTTAGTCTTCCTTTACAATCACATATGATAACTCTTAACATAGCTCTGGATCAAACCTATTGATCATTCATCATCATAACAGATACATTGTCAACCAAAAACTACTAAGTTGACATTAATGAAAAAATCACAACTGATCATCCTATCATCAGATCTGCATCAAACAGATACTATAACATACTCAACGTATCTCAGCATCCATTATGCCAAGATTAAGTTGATGAATAGTTTACTAAAAGTAAATAACTTCTTGGATTACTGATTCAACCCACCCAACCCAATAATATTTGATCTAATAATACTACTTGTTGGTATCAGAGATTTGGTCCTCTTTGTTCTAATCCTAGCAACCTAAGGATTACAATACTAAAAAGTATGAGATCTCAATACTAGATACATGTTACAAGCAAGTATACCACTCCTATTGCAACTCTCACTGTAGATGAACTGAAGGAACAACATGAGAATACTCAACCACAAAAAGCTATTGTAAGTACCTTATCTAATATTGAATATGTTGGTGTTAGTGGACTTTATATTGCCTATGATGTTTGGGAAAAGTTGAAACTAATCTATGGAGGAGATATTCATGTGAAAAAAGCTAAGGAAGACAATCGTAGATGAAATTATGATGACATGAAGATGGTAGAAGGAGATAAAATTGAACAATATGGTCAAAAAATAAAAGAAGTTGTTGGTGCTTTAAGAAGTTATGGTGGAACTATAGAGAAAGATGTTGTGGTAAGTAAAATGTTGATAAATTCACCGCCTTCTTATTCCATTAGAGTATCTTCTGTAAATGAGATGAGAACTTTTAATAGTGTTACTATAGATGGACTGATCCATAAGCTTACTACATTTGAGTTAAATAACTTTGATAATAGTAATCCAAGAGTTGAGGAAGATTTCAAGGCATTGATGTCTAATGTACCATGAAGGAAAGGTAAAGAAATAAGTCATGATTTTGATTACATGTCAAGTTACATAGGAGAACTTGAACCTACCTTGGAAGATGGAAGGAAGCAAGGATAGCTTGAAGCTCTACTAGAAAAAATATTTTGTAGAGGAACAAGTAAGTACAAAGGCAAGCTTCCACTAAAATACTTATCATGTAATAATATTGGACACATTGTTTCTAGATTTCCTGATGGTGAACAAAAGGACAAGTTCTGAAATTTTAAGGGAAAAGGGAAGAAACAATGTTATGTTTCAGTTGATGAAGGAGTTAACGATGAATAATTAGAAGATAATGAGGAAGATGATTTTGTATTTTTTGTAGTCAAATGAGATCCATTAAAAGGCAAAAAGGTAATGGCCTCTCACATGCGACGCAATGATGAATTGATAGAAAAAATTAAGGTGTGCTTGCACAAGCCTATCTAGAACACTTTATGTTCCTATTCTTCACAAGATCCTATACTCTCTTCTAGGATCCATCAATAACTTTCTTATCTATCCTAGGAATTCTCCATTACCACTCTATGAGTTGGTAACTTATGTGATTAAGCTTGGGGTGGCTATCAACAAAGTCCTCTTCAATTCCTTACTCCTTGGATGTCTCCAAGTTCATTTTCATCTCCTCTTTTATCACAAGTGTTGTAGAAGGTTTATTCCATGTTAATACAAATTATTTCTCTCCATATGATCCCATTTGAATAGGAATTCAATGCTTTTTCAAATTATCTCAAGGCCTTAGGTGAATTTGGTCTTTTAGGCCTAATAGGTCTATTAACCCTAATCATTGAGTTTTCCCCACTTATTTCACAGTTATTCCAAACCTAAAAAAATTGGATATTCTAATACCCTTTTCAAAGATATTAAGGATTTTGTGGGTCTTAGGGTTCTAGGGCATCCATACAGTGGGTTCCTACAATTCAGGGCTAATAGGGCCGATTTGGCTATTTTGGTGCAGTCTGATGAATTATGCTTGGAAATGTATTTGAGTGGATTAGAAAATGCCTAATATTGTTAGGAGGTATCTGTAAGACCTCTATGCTTATGAAACCATACTTGGTTCCATTCTTTCAATCCTTCCCCTGCAATAAAAAAACCATTAGATCTATGGCAAACACCTAATAGGGTGCATAGGACTCGCCTAGGGCTTGCTTTGAAAAATAGCTATATTTCTCTCATGGACTCCTAAACTCATATCTACACTATACAAAAACTCCCCTACTATATTCATCTAGACCATGATGAAATTCACAGTTGGAATCTATGGGGAGCCATTTTTCTCAAATCCACTATGTCAGCACCAACAACTACACTACTTACAAAACAATTTAAAAGACTAATCTAATGAAGTCGTAGAAAGTTGAAATCTAAACAAAAAGTGCTTAAAAATATCTCAACCACACTAATGTAATAGTGGATCACTTTTTTCAATCTTTCTACTAACACTCACACACACAAGAATTTGACTGTATGCAAAAACCAAAAAATAGAGCTTCTTCTTGCAAATTCAAATCACTCATTACATCCACTTGCCTGGGGAAATGAGATCCTTCACGTCTAAATATGATTTCCCCATGATTATATTCCATCACAAAAATAACCCATCATCATACTTGGAAAGTAATCCAATATTACCAAATATTGTCATGGAACATTTAAAAGTTGCATATGTTGTCATGTAACATTTTGACAACTTTGACATCTTTGCTTAAAACATATCCTAATGACCTCAAATCAACATAAAATTATGTAACAACATCCTATAGGCATTTTTGGGCATATTTATAACCTTTCCTAAGCCTTGAAGGCTTTTGGATCCATTTCCCCACTTTTAGGCTAAACTAGCACTAAACAACTCAAAACTCAAAACACCTAGGTTGGATTTATCGTAGTCAAATCCACCTAGGTACACTCTTGAAATACCTTCTAAGGTAAAAATTAAACACTAATTACTTGGATAAGGTTAGTACAAGCCACAAATAAATTTGAACTAGGGATTAGCCTAGGTGCTCCTTCACCATTCTCCCCAAATAAAAAATTTCAATCCATCCTTAGATTGAGAAATTTGGAATCAATTCCCGCCTTCTTGAACTCTGTCTCCTTGATCCAAGTGGCCTCTACATCTCCTTGGCCATGCCATTTGATCAGATGTTCATAGCATGTCCTCTGCCTAGTCTTCTTGTAAGCCCTAGAATCAAGTATCTTCTCTTCTTTTGTAGGTGGTGTAGGGTTCAAGTTCAGGTCTTCTACTTCTCATATAACCTTAGTAAGACTCTAGTATAGATCTAGAGTAGGCCCCTTAGAGAGGACCAGATCTATAGTGTTGAAGACCAGCAACAAACCAATATCCTTAGGGAGCTCAATATTGGATGCATTTGTGTTATATTTGGCCAGAATAGTACATGGCCCCAATATTCTCATCTGCAACTTGTTTGGAACTCCCTTCTATAGTCTTTCGTTGTTGAAAAGTTGACTTCCTAAGGAAGCATGACTTATTTTGTGTTGTCAATCATGGCAACAAAGTCATACTTAAGTTCTATCATGAAATACAAAATGACTAAGTGTGAACAAAGGGTAGACAGACACATACAAAGACCAGTATGTCAGCGCACATTTTGGAGATCACACCAGAGCATGTGTGCTTAGATATATACTTTATGGTGTATATACATGCTAGATCCAGACGCACAGAGTATGGAACATCAGTACAGAAAAGTTGCATGCAGATTAGTAGACCTGAAGTCCAGGAAACAGAGCATGGAAGCCGACTATAGTTTTGATCAGTGTGAAGTGTTTTGTAATGTAATGGCTAAGTGCCTTTAGTTATAAGTTTGTATTAATGTAATTAATGTTTTAGTAAACACGCTTAGGCCAACTTGTTTGAAAGCATTGTATATTTTGGTTTAAAGGCCGACTAGTGTTATGTTTTGGGTCGCACCTATTCAATTGTAAACATATAAGTATGTAATGTAATGTTATGTTACAAGAGTCAATTATTATGCATGAGGAAGATACAAATGAGTAGTATAATGAAGTCAGTAGATGATATAGCTCTTTAAAGGAGTAAGAGCATTCGCGCATACAAGGAAGTGATCAGACAACAGTGTCATTACAACAATTCATTTTGATATAGTGCATATAAACATTCAGAGGGTTGTAGCCTTCATCTTACTAGGCAGTGATCCTAGGAAGTGAGCCATATACCTTTAACAAGGTTTTGTAAAAGACTCCTAACAGGGTCAGACCTTTAATTAGGTCATTGTACTTAATTTGTAAAGACTTCTTCTAACAGGGCAAAGGAACTTTAACAGGTTCATTATACCTAGTACAATATTTATGGGTACTAAACCCCATTGGAGTTTTCCTCTGATCAAGGTTCTCCATAATCATATCATGTGTTATGTGTTCTTGGGTTATGTTTATTTGATGCACATTTGATTTATGTTTAATTGGCTGAAATATAATTAATAGATCAACACTGATTCACCCCCCCTCTCAGCGTTTCTAACAATTGGTATCAGAGCTTTGGTCCTCTGAAAGAAAGTTTAACCACTTGAGGAGATCATGGACTCAGCTGAAGAAAAACATTTGAAAAATAATCTCGAAGCAGCTCTTGAAGATCTTGACAGATCTGATAAGGAAAATGAAGAATTAAGATTGAAAAATGATGGCTCTCAAATACTTATTAAAAGACTAAGAAAAGATCTAAAAGATTGTTCTACAAGTGATCTAGGACAAATGGTCAAAAGGAATAATGAAGAGAATAAATCTCTGAAGGATAAACTTGAAGATCTGGAGGAACAACTTACAGATAGCCAGAACACCTTTCAAGAAAAGACCAAAGAAAGCAAACAATTGGAAGATGAACTTCTGCATGCAAACATGAAAGTTCTGGAATTGGAAAACATAAACAAGAAGTTGGAATTTGAATTAACAAAAGGAAAAGCTAAGATTGAGAAACTTCACACAAGTTATGATTTAATTCAATCCCAGCTCAATGCGTAAAGGCAAAAAGGGAACACTACTGGTCTTGGATTCAGTACAATACAAGATGAGATCAAATCATTGCAAGATAGAGAGAAAACACTTGAAACATCTTCAGAAGCTAAGAAATCTGAAAATACTACAGAGGTTATATTTGATCCACCTAAAAGAGAAATCAAGCAAGTTAACAGAACTTTTTATGCATGCAGTAAACATGGGAATTCGGTAAGAGATTGTAAAGAGGTAAGACCTTTTAATGGTTATTGTTACTCCTGTAATAAGTTTGGTCACAGGGCTATTCATTGTAGAACAAGTCAAATAAATCAACCTCAGCAAAATCATAGGAATATAAATCAAAGCAATCAAAGAAATCAACTCTCAAGAAATTTGTAGAATATTACATGTCAGATATGCAACTACAATGGACACACAACAAAGCAGTGTAGCATGATGAGCAAGAACATCAGACCTCCTATCATTTGTCACACATGTGGAAAGGCTGGACATATCTCAAGGTTTTGTAGATCCAAAAATCAGAGACAAGAGGATCCTAAAAAGTCACTATTTGAAGAGAAAGGAGAAGTCAAGTTTGTCAAAGCAAATGAAGATTCAAGCCAAATATGGGTTGAAGTTAAGAAGGACAATAATGTTGACAAAGTAGTTGATGCATCCTCAGTGGACACACCCTCTATTTCTGCTTGAATCAACCTTCTTGGTCTAAGGGGAAGCTATTCTAGCTCAGGACCCCTATGCAGTTGGTGTACTCACTTCAGAGTATACACCTTTGGATTCATGGTTAAAAGCACATGTTATAGCTATATGCATTCACGCATTGATTGAATTGCATCAGGATCAAAGTTTCAAAATCTCTATGTATGGTTGCAAGCATTAAATGTGACAGATTGTATAAAAAGAAGTTCGTGATCAATCATTCTTACATTTACACTTGAGAGCATAGAAATTGTAGAGCATTGGAGAACTAAGACATCTAGGCACGAAGGCACAACAGTTTGGCAGTTGGAGCAAACAGATAATCAGTTTGAAACAGAGCCCTAGCCGTCATGCCGTTTTAGAATTTCATGGAAACCCTACGTAAGTAAACACCAAGTAAGTATGGTGACCCCAGTTGTATTTGATGTACCAAAGAGGAAGAGGTTTATATTTGAGAAGCATCCATTCAAATCCATACTGGATGATGTGGAAGGGGCTTTCTCCAAAACCCCGCTTGGCATTGTTCACATGGAAGATATCCACGCATACATTTATTGTAAGTATGAATCATTAGGAGATGATAATATAGCCACTCATATGGCACCATTGTTAAATATGGATTTCACATTTGAGGATGAGTTCACGCACTTACAAGATAACCCTATTCTTTTGTATTCGAATGCGCATGAGTTTGAAGAACCAAAATGGGTAAAAATTATGTTAAGCAGAATTCATGATGATCTTTTCTGGATTGGAGAATTCCTACTTTTCATCACTATAGAACTAATCCATCAGTTAACCAGACTTCCAATGACTGGACCAGTGTTTCCCACTAGTAAGGATGTCAAGAAACAAATTGAGAAAGTTTGTTTGTCCAGGAGTGATAGGCGTGGAATGACAGTTGGCCCTATCAAGGAATATGACATTAAACTCCTAACAATGATACTTGGATATAAGTTTCAGAAAGCAAGCAGGTTGAATAGTGTTTCTACAACAATAGTCCTTGTAGCTATTAGAATAGTGAAGGACAACACCCAATACAACCTATGTGAGATCTTGCGCGGTCAACTGATTGACAATATCAAAATCATCAAGCATGACAGGAGAAAAACATTCAGGTTTGGATCTCTAATCATCTATTTGTATTTCCACATAGTTCGAAAGGTTGCAAACCTTTATCTAGACAAGGGAAAACCTACAATGTCTCAGATCTCTCTCAAAGCCATAGTAGACAATAGTGCAAGAGATGCAATGAATATGGATATAAAAATATTCAGGGTCAAAATGCAGAATAGGTTCAGACTATCTGAGAAGATAGTTGACAAATACAAGGATACAATATGCTTTATGGTAGACACAGATTGCACATGCATGTAGGCTGTTGAGCCTAGAACTAAGTGGATTCATCAACTAGGGTATGAAGTAGAAGACCATGTGTTAGAAGGATATGTGCAAGTCTTATTGTCAGCACCCAGAGACCCTAATGAACCTAGAAGGGGTACTTAAAGAGAAAAGACCAATGAAGAGGATATTAAACTACAACTTGCTGTTAACAAAAGGAAAGCATCTAGAACTACATCCAACATTATGAAAATGCATGAATCACACAAGAAGATTTGGACAAGGCAAAAGAAGCCAAAATTCCTAAAGAACTTGAGTGGATTCATGCACAAGTTAAAATTGAGAAAACTATTGAAACTCAGAAAAAGAAGTAGAAGAAAAATGAGGAGAGTACCACTGTGCCTACTACAACCATTGATCTAGATACATCTCTACACTCTATACCTAGCAAGAAACCTAGACAAAGGAAGCAAGCGGCTACAAGTCATCCATCCTCAAAGACTACAAGGAGGACAGTAATGAATACTCAAGCTCCTCCTGAGGTAGGTTTCAGACCCAGTCTAAATATCTTTAAGAATAGGATTGTAAATGAAGGAAGATTGGATACACTTTCCAAAATCTATGAAAAGTATGAAGAAATTGATAAGCCTGAGATACATTCTATGGTCATATCTCATATGATCAATTTAAGAAATCAGTTCTTGAACTTATGATAGTGATACCGGATCAATTATGGAACATATTAGAGATCATGAAAAGACATTCTATAGAAGAGGACATGAAGATTAGAGAAGGAACTTTGGATACTCTTCTCCCTATCTGTTCACATGATGAGAAGGCTATTCTGTTAGATCTAGTAAAGCCTCATCTTCGTAGTAAGACAAGAACTCTACAGATTATGAACAAAGAGTATGAGCAGGTTGGGAAGGAGACTGAAAAAGCATTTGCACAAGTATTTATGGATAGACATATGTATCCATCAATGACACCTACAAAGGAAACTCAAGGACCTTCTAAACAGGATACAAAACCAGTAATTCAGGTAGCACCTATGACAGGTACACAGGTTTCAGCCCCCTGAATTTCAATAGCCTCTGAGACAGCTAAAGATATAGAGGATACTATAGTGATTGATGATGTAAAAATATCTATGACAGCCTCAGATAATGATATGGATAAAGTTGATGAAGCATTTTTAAACATCGAGGAAATGAACACTAATGACACAACTCTACAACAAGATGAAGTTCCTTTCATTGATCCAATAGACTTGGATAAAGAGAAAGATACTCAAGATAATGAGACACCAGTAAAGGAAATTCATGTCAAAATTGAATGTGTAGATACAAGTAAGAATACTATTTTCTCACCATCCACTCAACCATCCACCTCATTATTGTCAAGGTTAACTCCTGACTCAGCAAGTTTAGATGCATGGGAAGAAGAAGACCTTATCAAGATCAGTGTCCTTGCCATGGAAAAGTCAAAAGAGAAATATGTGATGAGGAACCCTCACTTTGTGGAATCAATAAGCATTTTGAATGAATTAGTTCCTGCTGATAAGAAAGTTGCTAAAGTTCAAACAGTTGAACATGTGGATAGCATACTGACAAACTTCAAAACACAATTCACTAGCTTAGTAGAATCAGCTAAGTTAAGATTGCAAAAAATGAATACAAGAAGGAGAGACTAAATGAATTGGTAAAGAACTTTACCTTAGATCTGAACTACCTAAAGATTGGGCAATCTGTACTTAAAGAGTTGACAACAAAAGGAAAGAAGGTTATTGCAAACTGTGTGGACAGAGTGAAGCTCACCTCTGAGCACACCAAAAAGATAGCAGAAGCAGAGGAAATGGTGGATAATATAAGGAAATTAGTTGAAAACTCCATGCAAGATATGAACATATGCAATAATGTTTATCAAGGTCAGTTGGACAAGATTGAGAAGGCAAAACTAGAAATTAGCAAGATCAGAATAAGACAAACTTTGTTGAGGAATGCACTTGAGCCATCTCTAGCATTTCTTAATGAGAACATCAAACAGATTGATGACACCATATAGAAATTTAATCAGGGTCCTTGCATGGATCTAATAAAAATGGAGAAATTGACATATGCTTTATGCGCACATCTTCAGATAGCTGATGCAATGAAAGTCTTTTGGCAGAAAGAGATTCAATCTCTTCAAGTTGTGTACCTGCAGAAGTCTACATGGAGTAAGTATGTTGAAGACTTACTATTTTTGCACACCTTTGTCATTAATGTCAAAGGGGGAGTAGTATAGAATGTGTATATCTGGAGAAGTATATATGTATATATCATAAAGTATTATGATATATAGTCATTTTTGTATGAAGTCATTTTGAGTAACTTAGCCACATTCCTTTGTTGCCATAAATGATAAAGGGGGAGATTGTTGGAAAGTTGACTTCCTGAGGAAGCATGACTTATTTTTTGTTGTCAATCATGGAAACAAAGTCATACTTAAGTTTTTTCATGAAAGACAAAATGACTAAGTGTGAAAATAGGGCAGAGAGACACATACAGAGACCAGTAGGCCAGTGCACGTGTTAGAGATCACACAAGAGAATGCATGCTTAGATATATACTTTATGGTGTATATACATGCTAGATCCAGACATGCAAAGTAAAGAACATGAGTACGGATAAGTTACAGGTAGATTAGTAGACCTACAGTCCAGAAAATAGAGCATGGAAGCCGACTACAGTTTTGATCAGCGTGAATAATTTTGTAATGTAATGGCCAACCGCCTTTAGTTATAAGTTTGTATTGATTTAATTAATGTTGTAGTAAACACGCTTAGGCCGACTTGTTTGGAAGCATTGTATATTTTGGTTTAAAGGCCAACTAGTGTTATGTTTTGGGTCGCGCCTATTCAATTGTAAACATATAAGTATGTAATGTAATGTTATGTTACAAGAGTCAATTATTATGCATGAGGAAGATATAGATGAGCAGTATAATGAAGTCAGTAGATGATATAGCTCTTTAAAGGAGTAAGAGCATTTGCGCATACAAGGAACAAATCAGACAGTAGTGTCATTACAATAGTTCATTTTGATATAGTGCATATAAACATTCAGAGGGTTGTAGCCTTCATCTTATTTGGTAGTGAGCCTAGGTAGTGAGCCATATACCTTTAACAGGGTTTTGTAAGAGAATCCTAACAAGGTCAAACCTTTAATCAGGTCATTGCACTTAATTTGTAAAGACTGCTTCTAATAGGGCAAAGGAACTTTAACATGTTCATTATACCTAGTACAATATTTGTGGCTACTAATCCCCACCGGAGTTTTCCTCTGATCAAGGTTCTCTGTAATCATATCATATGTTATGTGTTCTTGTGTTATGTTTCTTTGATGCACATTTGATTTATGTTTAATTGGCTGAAATATAATTAATAGATAAACATTGATTCACCCCCCCTCTTAGTGTTTCTAACATTCCTTGTTCAAATGGATCATAACAAGATCCCCTACCTGGAATTGGATTTCCTTTTTCCTTTCATCCACCCTTTGCTTGATCTTTGCAGCATTCTTTGTTAGAGTTTTTCTCACTGTTTCAAGCACCTCTTTCATGGAGTGTGCAAATTATTATGGATAATCACTACCCTTGGCTCCATCTTTTATCTCTCTCAGATCAAATATCCATCTAGGGTGTAGTCCATAAACAATTTTAAAGGGACTCTTTCCAGTAGTCTTGTTTACAGTGTCATTATATGCATACTATTCATGTCCTAGGATTTGGTCCTAAGCTTGACAATACTCCTTAGTGAGACACATCAATATGTTCCTAAGGATTCTATTAACCACCTCAAATTGACCATTTGTTAAAGGGTGATATGAAGACCCTAAGGATATATTGGTTCCCAATTTGTGCCACAATGTCTTCCAAAAGTGACTCATGAATTTAGTGTCTCTATCTGAGACTATGCTTAAGGGTAGGCCATGGATTCCCACCATTTCATTGAAGAATAATTGTGTAATGTGACAAGCATCATCCATTTTATTGCAAGGGATAAAATTTTCCATCTTACCGAATCTATCTACTATGACATAGATACTATCAAATCCTTTCTTTTTCATTGGCAACCCCACGAAAAAATTCATGCTTAAACATTCCCAAGGTATACTTGGAATGTGGAGAGGTTGATAAAGACCTACATTCGATGATGTGCCTTTGGATTTATGGCACATCACACAACACTCCACATACTTTAAGATATCCAAATTCATTTAAGGCCAAAAGTAAAACCTCTACACTAACTCTTGGGTCTTATTGACTCCAAAGTGACCACTATGTGCACCATTGTTCTTTTCTTCAATCATATTTTCCTTAATTGATCCTCTAGGGACACGTAAATGAATTTCTTTAAACAATATATTACTTTGCATAGTATATTCAAAAAATCGTGTATGAAAATGATTCTTATACTCTTTAAATACCTTGTATATCTTTACAAAGTATTCATCTTTTGCATATAATTCCTTGAAACTTTCAATGCCCATACTCTGCAGTTGTACTTCTTGTACTATCAAAAGTCTTCTACTAAGTGCATCAGCCACTTTGTTCCACAATCCTTTCTGATACTTGATGTTAAAGGTTTAATACTACAAGTACTCCACCTATTTCATGTGTTTTTCATTGAGCTTGTCTTATGAATTCAGAAAGCTAAGTGCTTGATTGTCTGAATACACCAAAAATTCCTTTGGAAGAATATAGTGCCTCCATTTCCTTATTTCTTGGACTAGAGCATACATCTCTAAGTCATATGAATAATACTTTCTCTTTGCATCACTGAGATTATCAGTATGGAAAGCCACCAGTTTCCCTTCATGGCTTAGAACCGGCCCAATAGTAACATTGCTAGCATTACACTCAACTCTAAAAAGTTTCTCAAAAATTTGTAATGTCAAGATGGGTTGAGTTGTAATATTCTTCTTCAATAAATCAAATCCTTGGTAAGATTTCTCATTCCATACAAGCTTATTTTTCATTCCACCGTTAATAGTGTCTAGCATAGGAGCACAAATAGCACTAAACTGCTTAATGAACTTTCTATAATATTGAGCTAGACCATGAAATCTTCTCACCTTTGTTGCAGTTTTGGGAGTAGGCTAGTTGATGATGGATTCAACCTTTCTTGGATCCATCTCAAGGTCTCCATGAGACAACATAAAACCAAGATACACTAGCTCCTACTTTAGGAATTCACACTTATCAAAATTGATCACTATCTTTTCTTCATGCAGTATGATGAATATAATTTGTAGATGACTTAAGTATTCTTCTTTAGTCCTACTAAAGATTAGGATATCATCCAGATATAGTACAACAAACTTACCAATGTATTCCTTGAGTACTTCATTCATGAGCCTCATGAATGTGTATGGGACATTTGATAGCCCAAATGGAATCACAAGTCATTCATACAAACCTTTTGTAGTTTTGAAGGTAGTCTTCCATTTTATCTCCCCCATTGAACCTTATTTGATGATAACCACTCTTTAGGTCAATCTTTGTAAAATACTTTGCTCCTCATAAAGAGTCCATTAGGTCTTCTATCCTAGGAATAGGAAACCTATACCTAATTGTGATTCAGTTAATGGCTCTTGAATCAGTGTATAGCCTCCATGTTCCTCCCTTTCAGGATGCTAGGATAGTGGGTACAGTGCATGGGCTTATACTCTTTGTAATGAGGCCTTGGTTTAGGATCTCTTGCATTTATTTCAAAATTTCCTCATTTTGTTGAGGGGTCATCTTATAAGAATATTTTTTAGGAATGGTAGATCCTGGGATAAAGTCAATATGGTGACTAATAGCTATGTTGGGGGGTAGGATTCCTAGTTTTCCATCACTGACAATGTCTTTGTACTTAAGTAGGTCTTGTACTTCTTTATGACTCTTTGTTTTCTTTACTGTCTTTTCTGCATCTTCTTCCTTTGGATTCAAAACCAAAGGATATCCTACTCTCTCGCCTTCTGCTACAACTTCTAGGAACTCCTTCTCACTCACACATAGGACAATAGGGCCAAGGATTTCACTTCTCCTTCTTCCAATAGTGACTAGATTTTTAAAGTCACACCATCCTTTTTGAAAGAATATGCATTCTTTGCTTCATCATGCATGGCTTGTCTATCAAATTGCAATGGCCTTCCAAGTAAAAGGTGACGTGCATCCATATTCAAAGGGAATCACACAATAACTTATATTTATATCTTCCAATTGAGAAGTACACCCATGCTTGTTCATTCACAAGGACATGTTGTCCTTTTTTCAAACAAGTAACCTTCTATGGGTTACTATGTGGAATTCTCTTCATCTTTAGTTTACTAACTGCCTCCTCTGACACAATGTTGTCAATAGAACCTCAGACTATGATGTCTCTACATACTTTACCCATCATCTTCCACTTCACTCTAAATAGTGCTCATCTCTGGCTTGGCTCCTCTCTCACTAGTTCTTGGATCAGTGTCCTTATCATCATATTTTATCCTTCCTCTGATTCTAAGGGTACATCAGGGTGTTTTTTTCCACCACTAGACTCCTCTTGCACAATGTTTACTCTCTTGTGACTTCATTGAGAAGTAGATCCTTTCCATGGACACCTATAGGGAGGATATCCCATCTGGTTGCAATGATAGCATTTCATAGTTGCAAAATAGGAACCTCTTCCTTATCTATTACCTCTTCATCTCCAATTTGTATTAGAGCCTCTTTCTCTATTTAAGCATCCTTTGCTTGAACTTCCTTCTTTCTATTCAGTCATCCTTGTCTCTCCTTGAGTCTTGGAGTCTGAACATCTACCACCATGTCCACTTCTTTGACCTCTGGTATATATTCCTCTACCTCTTCCTCTTTTATTTCTTGAGTCTTATTTCTTTCTCAATTTCTCTTCCATCTTTATTGCAAGTTGGTGGCATTATTGAATGGTGGTAGGAGTATGAAAACTCAATTCATCTTGTATAGTCCATTTAATACCATTAAGGTATCTAGCTACCTTCACACTTTTCTTTTCTACAATTTGTGATATCATATATACTCTTTGAAACTCTTCAGTGTACGATTCAACGTCCAAGTCTTTTTGTCTAAGACTTTGTCTCCTTTTATGCAACTAAATTTCATAGTGTTCAGGTACATATGCTTCTCTGATTTTGGCTACCATAGCCTTCCATGTAGCAATTTTTATTTTCCTTCCTTCTCTCTCTCATCTTTGATAAATTTCCACAAAGTGAGTGTAAACCCTCTAAGTCTAGCCTTTGCCACTTTCACTTTCTGAGCTTCAGTTATACAATCACATTCAAAGTGATTTTCTAGTCCTTCCATCCAATCTAGGACTATCTCTGGTTCCATCTTTTGAGTAAAGATAGGAAGTCCTTCTAATTCATTTCCACTCAAATATTTTAGTGCCTTCAATAATGGTTCTTCAGTGAGGATAGGGTCAGCTTTAGGGACCTCATCATCTAAGACTATCTCTTTACTCTTTCCTTCAACTTTATCTTTTACTTCCTCAGTCTTCTCTTCAACTTGGTCCACTTTGTGTTCTAGTTGGGACAATCTTTCTCTGAGAAACCTATTCTTTTATTCTTTCTCATAAAATATCTTTGTAAGCTTTGAATTTGTCACCATTGTAGTCTCTCCTAGTGACTCTTCTAGTTGAAACATTCCCCACAAGTGAAATCTTATTGGCTCTAATACGAATCTGATAGAAACACTCAAACACCCATCTTATTTGCACAATCTCCAATGTTTTTTTCAACCCAAAGTTGCCACTCAAACACACATTGTGTTTCTCCTGTATGAGATTCTCTCTCTCATGGAGCCTCTTGGCACACATAAATTATTTCCCTTAAATAACAATCCATTTTGAAAAGTAAAATCAGAAAATTTTCTATGAAAGTGATTCTGAAAATCAACACACACCTTGTATGCTTCACAAAAATCTTCATCTGCCTTATATAGTTCTCTGAAACTATCAATCCAAATGCTATTCAACTGAACTTCTTGGATTGTCAACAATCTCTTTCTTAGTGCATGTGCAACCTTGTTTAATTTCCCTTTCTTATGCTTAGTTGTAAATGTAAATGCTTCCAAATACTCCATCCATTTCAGATGTCTATGGTTTAGTTTCTCTTAAGTATTGATATAACTAAGGGTTTGGTTGTCAGTAAACACAACAAATTCTTTGGGCAAGAGATAATGCCTCCATTTTCTAAGGGAATGAACTAAATCATATATTTCTAATCTATCGGAAGAGTATTTCTTCTTAGCCTCATTTAATTTATCACTAAAGAAGGCAATTGGCCTATCTTCTTGACTCAATACACCCCCTACTACCATTCCACTTGCATCACACTCAATAGTAAATATTTTCTTAAAGCTTAGAAATTGTAGGATAGGTTGAGTGGCTACTTGTTTCTTCACCAACTAAAAGGCTTTCCCTTCTTCTACTATCCACCTAAACTTAGCTTTGACTCCACCCTTAATGGTTTCTAATAAAGGTGCATAAATACCACTAAAGTTCCTTATAAATTTCCTATAAAACTGGGATAAGTCATGAAAAATTCTTTCCTCGGTTTCTATTGTAGGTGGAGGCCAGTTTAGGATAGCTGCCACTTTATCTTGATCCATCTTCAAGGATCCTTTGGACACTATAAAGTACAAGTATACTAGTTCTTGCTTGAGGAACTCACAATTTTCAAGGTTGATAGCCAACTACTCTTCATGTAATCTTTGCAACACTGCCTCTACATGCTTGATATGTTCCTCCTTTGTCTTGCTAAATATCAATATATCATCAAGATATACCACTAAAAACTTCCCTGTGAAGTCCTCGAGTACTTTATTCATGAGCCTCATGAATGTGCTTAGAGCATTTGTGAGACCAAATGGCATCACAAGGCATTCGTATAATCCATCTTTGGTCTTGAATGTCATTTTCCATTCATCCAATTCTTTCACATTGATTTGGTAATAACCACTCTTCAAATCCAATTTGGTAAAGTAAATTTCCCCTCCAAGACAATCCATGATATCCTAAATCCTAGGTATGGGGAACCTATACCGTATTATGATTATGTTTATAGCCCTTGAATCTATGCAAAGTCTCCATTTTCATCCCTTCTTGGATGCCAACACAATTGGGACTGCACATGGGATTATAATCTTTTTGATCAAGCCTTGATCCAAGGTTTCTTTCACTTGCCTTGCCACTTCCAAATTATTATTAGGAGTTAGATTATAATCTTCCTTATTAGGCAAAGATGCACCAGGAACAAATTCTATCTGATGATTTATTACTCTCCTAGGAGGTAAGGTAGCAGGAGTTCCATCATTCAATATGTCTTTATATTTCTCAAGAAATTTATGTATCTCTGATAGTAATGGCTCCTTGAATGGCTTTTCTTCCACCTTAGGTCCTAGCACAATAGCATACGCTTCATTCTCATGATTCTTGAGATCCCTCACAAACTCCTTTCAACTACACAACATGATTTTAGGAGTCTTGGAGTGTGGCTCCTCTTCTTCTAGAAAATACTAAATCTTGAAAAAATTTCCTCCTTGAATGTGATGGAATCCTCCTTCCCATCATACACTTCCCCATTGTCAAATTTCTAGGTTCTTCCTAACAGCAAATGACAAGCATCCATTGGTACGATGTCACACAACAGTTTGTCCTTATACCTTTCTATAGAGAATTCCACCCATGTCTGCTCATTTTCCAATATACTTTGGCCTTTGTTAAGCCATGTCACCTTATAGGGATTTACATAGGGTACTTTGGTCAACTTGATTTTTTTGACTGCTTCCTCCCAGATGATATTGTTAGTGGAGCCAAAATCCACTATCACGTTACAAACTTTGCCAAGGATCTTGCATCGTATGCTTGGGTTCATCTTTACTTTGTTGTCTTATCAATACCCTTCTAAACATTAATTTCTCAACCATCTCTGAATCTAGATGGTCAGTCTCAGGTGCTTTGACAATGGCAATATCATCATGAGCATGAGCCACTCTCTTGTCATGATTTGAAGTAGTAGGCTTGTCAGGGAACTTATATGCTGGATGGCCTAATTGACCACAATTTTAACACTTCATACTTACAAAGTATGAGTTAATTCTACCTCATCTTCCTCTGCTAGGACTACCTTGATTTCCCCTACCTCTATTAAAGCCCCCTCTTGGAGTGCTTTTAGTACCATGCTCTATCATCTTATTCTCACCTTGTGTCCTTTTCTCATTGCCTCTTCCTTGATAGCCTCCTCTTTGACCCCTTTGGTCTCTTTCTCTACCTCTTTTTTTGAAGTTAGAGTCGCCCTTCTTCTTGTTATTTTCCTCTACCCTTAGGGATAATTGATGAGACCTCTGCACTGTGGTGGGTGTCCGCAATCTAATTTCTTCTTAGATGTTCCATTTAAATCCACCCAATTACCTAGCCACTTTGATTGATTTGTCTTCTTGTTTCTTAGATCTAAGACACAATCGTTCAAATTCCTCTGTATATGAGGCCACATCTAAGTCTTTTTTCTTCAAATTCTGTCTTTCCCTATGGATTTGGATCTCATAGTTCTCAAGAAGGTAATTCTCTTTTAGCTTGGTCAGCATTGCATTCCAATTGGCTATGGGTTGCTTACCCATCCTAACCCTCTCATCTGGAAGGTATTTCCACCATGTTAGGACTGACCCTCTAATTCTTGATTTGGCCACCTTGAGATTTTGTTCTTTAGTTACTCCTTCACAATCGAAATGGTTCTCCATTCCTTCAATCTAATCCATTACTGCTTCTATGTCCATCTTTCCACTAAACAGTGGTATCCCTTCCAATGCCTTTCCTCCTAGGGCTTTGATGGCTTTTAGGAAGGTCTCTTCATTCAAGATAGGGTATGGTTCAAGGATAAGGTATTCTTCTGCTATCCTTTTACCCCTATCACCGCTTTCAACTTCTTTGTTTCTAGCTACTACATTAGCAACTTCTTCTAGCCTTATCTTCATTTTTTATAAGGCTTCTTGAAGGAGTCTTCTTCTCCTTTTACTCATCCACCTCTTTATCTAGCTCTCTATTTGTCACCAATATTGGTTGTCCTACTGATTCACTATTAGCTATAGACATATACTAACTTCCCAAGTCTTTAATTAGCTCTGGTAACACTCTGAGATAACACAAGTCTGGTACTACCCTATGTTCTTTTAAGGTCTCCTTAGGTCAGTCCTATGACCTATTAGGGTTCTAGACTAACCCTACCCTCCTTAGGATTATCTACTCAAGATCCTACTCCTTTCAACTTATAAACACCAATCAAGTAGAACAACAACTCTTCACGAATCCTCGTAGGCTCTCAATATCGCATCTTGCTCCATCTTCAAAAAATTCACAAACTGGCCCAATATGATCCGGAACCACTCCATAGAGATAAGTAGGCTTTTAGGATGTAACTAAGATCCATTTCCATGCTAGCAAACACAATTTTCATTGGAACCCTAATCGAGTTCCAAGAACCACAACAATTGCTTCCTAATTAATGAGTAGAGTTAATGGAGAAAGGAGTCCTAGATGTTGATGGAAGAGGACTGTGAAATTAAAATGAGAATTGTTGAGTTTATCAAACACAAAGTATTAATTATATAAATAAATGGGAAAGTAAATTCATGTTGAAGAGTATGAATAAGGTATATGATGCCAAAATAACAGGGACAAGAGGGTAATGTTTATTGTTATCATAATTGTATGTTAACTAGTTAATGAAGTTTCTAATCAGATTTGAAGATGTGTTATTTTTCACAGTAATTTCTTGTTGATCGGTCATTATTCAAGTTTAATTTTTTTATTATTGGAAGGTCTAGGAAAGTGTTGAGGCTAGGAGATTCCTATTGATCAAGTCCTTATCATAGTAGAATAGTTGGTTACTTGTGGGTTTGGGGAAACGATTAGAGCATCATTGGAGGATCACTCCACATCAAAGGTCTATGCACAAGAAGAGGGAATAGACTATGGAGAAACATATGCTACTTATAGGAAGTACAAAGTTTTTTAAATGCATCTGTTAAGTGAAATTTCTTGAATGGAATTACTAAAGAAGAGGTCTACATAGAACAATCTGATGGTTTTGCATTATAAAAGGAAAATAACATGGTATGCAAGATACAAAAGGAACTACATGGAATGAAACAAGCCCCAAGGGCATGGTATGAAAATTTACATTATAATATTATTCGGATTGGTTTTAATAAAAGAAGTGATGGTAGTAATGTGTACCTAAAAGTTGACAGGAGATAATTTGTTGCTAGCTGAATTATTTTTTGATGATATAATATTTGGAGGAAATGATGGGATGAGTTTGACATTTTCTGAAGAAATGAAGAAGGAATTTGAAATGTCAATTATTGGGGAGATGAAATTCTTTATTCAATTGTAGGTTTCACAACTAAAGAATGGTATGTATATATCAGTCGATCTAAATATGTGAAAGAAGTACTCAAGATTTTTTTTATGGATGACTCCAAACCGGTTAGAAAACCCATGATAAAAGGATGTAAATTATTTAAGGATGATGAATATTATGTAGTAGATGCTACCTTTTACAGATCTATGATCAGTAAGTTACAATACATTGTTCATAAAAGACCATATATTGCTCAAGCAGTTGAAACATTGGCTATATTTTAAGAAAATCCCAAGAAATCTCATATGGTTGCAAAAAAGAGGATATTCAGATATTTGACAGGGACAGTTGCCTATGGTCTATGGTATTCTCATGATGGTGATTTCTCTTTGAGTGTGTTTACTGATGCAGATTGGGGATGAAATTTTGATGATAGAGAGAGCACAAGTAGTGGTACATTCTTTCTAGGTGAAAGACTTGTGCCATCGATAGGAAAGAAGAAAATTTTTATCTCAAAATCCACAATAGAAGTAGAGTATGTAGCAGTAATTATAAATTGTATACAAATTTCATGGATGAAGAAGATTCTTGAAGGTATCAAAGAAAAGGTGACTAAATTGGTAACTATTTTTGTGACAATATAACTGTAATAAATATTTCCAAGAATCACTAAATGCATTCCAAGACTAAGAACATTACAATTAAGTAGAACTTTATGAGAGAGAAAGTGAAAGAGAAGGAGGTGATGTTGGAATATGTACCAAAAAAGGAGCACATAACAGCTATATTCACAAAGGCACTACCTAAGGATACTTTTGAGTACTTTATAGGTCAACTAGGGGTTATGACCCTACCTAAATAGAACTAAGACATTTCTGGTGTATCAATCCATTGGATTTATTGCCATATCTTTCACAATGGATTGATTTTTAGGCGACTAATCCTTAGGGGGAGTAGTCAGAAATGGATGAAGACAGTTGCAGCAAATGGAGACTTGGGAAAATTGCATCTTTCGCATTATTGTCAAAGGGGGTGAAGACTCAGTAAAGGGAAAGAGAAAAAAAAAGAAATACAAAGGAAGAGAGAACTAAACAGATGCATCAACTAAGGGAGAGAACAATTGGGATCTAGATATTTTTTTGGTATTGTTGGTGTTTCCATCAATGTCAAAGGGGAGGATTGTTGGCATAATTGATGCAAAGATACGTTGAGTATGTTATATGTTTTTGATGATAGGTTGACCAGTTTTAATGTTTTCATTGATGTCAACTTAGTGTTTTTTGTTGATTATGTGCCTATTATGGGGATATATGCTCTAAAGGTTGAATCCAGTATTCTAGAAATATTTGGCATGTATGATTGTAATAGAGGACTAAGTGATGGCTCTAAATGTGGTATCTATGATCGCATAGGTTTATCATATGCATGGTGTGACTTATGATTGAATGAAGGTTAAAAGGTCCATAGGGAGAACAAGATATAGCCAAGGAGGGATAATTTGATTATCGTGTCAATAGGCTTGGATTTAGGTGTTATGGTTAGGGATATCTGTTGGAAATATGGATGGAGTAACTCAGAGGGGAGGGGTGAATCAGTTACCATAAAAATAAATCCACAATTCCCTTAGATGTCTTCAATAAATATTACTGTTACTCGGTAAATTAACCTTTTGTTGTTCATTAAACATTCACAGTGATTGACATGCATAAAATAAATATCATGAACACAAGTAACACCAGATATAACGTGGAAACCCAATTTGGGAAAACCACCAATGTAACTAGTTACTGATTTTCACTCTTCTGAAGTGAGCCCTGTTAGGAGCCAACCCTGTTAAAG
>MU226669.1:1226436-1243411 GCA_018584345.1 Thuja plicata
GTCTCCTTTTTGATTCATAAAGTATAAACTATTCATTAGAAAATAGTAGAGAATGAGTTTGGTAGAAAACTTAATTATCTTTTAAGGAATGAGTTTTTTTGTAATGTCTTGGAATATAAATAATAATAAGAGACTATCTAACTTTATCTTGTTTCTTGGACAATATATAAGAGACACCCCTGATGTACATTACTTTCTATGTGTATTCACTTTGTCTCTAATCAGTCAAGTTTTTGCCACTTTGTTTAATAAAGATCATCTTGGGTTTTACCTAAGATTCAATAACCATTTCTTCATTTAAATTTATCTATATTATTTGTGGAGTCCTTTACCCTCTACATTTGTATGCAAGATTTAGATAGTAGAATGGAATTAGGAAATATGTATATGCGAATCATTTCTATCAATTAGTATTAGAGTCTATGTTCTTTAGCATCAAAAATATTTTATGGAGGAAGGTAGTTTGCGCCAAGACCTAATAGTAGAGGATATTTAAGAGTGAAGAAATTCGGAAAAATAATTGATTATGTTGGTTATCCTCCAATAAAGATCAAGCTAGGTAGAACATGTGTAGATTTATTCCATTGAGAGGATCCGGGTAGAAGAGGTTTTGGCAAGGTTTATCTTGGAGAATATTGTTTGATAGAGGATGGTAGTGAGATTCATGTGAAAGAGGATTAAATAGTGAGAGTTGGGAAGAATCAAAGTCTTTGATGGATAAAATAAGGAAAATGTGGCCAAGGTATGTGCTTGGTTGGTTGTTTTAACATTTTTTTTGTGTTAGAGAAAGAGAGAAAGAATAATTGATTAAATGTGATGGACAAGGAAGTGCAAAAAACTAGATAAGATGAATGAGTGGTTTTGTAAGAGATAACAGAGGATATTAGAATGGGAATAATAGTAGTAGTGGAAGAATGTCCTTTGGAGGGTGGGGAAATGGTATAAGGTGTAGTTTTTGATGAGAAACATGTTGAAAAGAAATATTTAATTGAGGAAGAGATTGAAAGGATTAATCATTTCAACAATGAGACATCAAAGGAAGTTGTAGTAGTGGTAAATCAAGAGTTTAGAAAATAAAGAAGAGAGGTTAAATCAATTATGGTGAACCAAAATTTGATGGCTCAAGGAAAAACATGTGAAAGAGGAGAAAATTCCTCATAGACTGACTTATGGAAATAGGAAAATTTGTGGGCACAAGGTTTTTAATAGAATATGAATAGATGGATACACCTTAAATTTTGAAGATAGATGGGATAAAAAACTTAAAGGAAGATGTGATTAAACCAGAAATAATGTGAACATCCTACAAATCATAAACATAAGTATGTTGAAGTGATAAAAGAGAAAGAGGTAAATTTTGGTGAGTTTCATTAGTTTAGTTTACCTTTGTTAAACATGGGAGAGTATACAGTTGCATATTTTCTTGTGGGACATAATTGGTTCTATATAGAGTATGTGGAGGATGTTAAAGGGTATTGCTGGAGGTGGTGTCATTGTAGCACAAACATGATTCTACAAAGAAGAACGGGAAATTAGAGAGTATGTGGAGGATAAGAAGATAAATATCTTAGAGGAGTTTGAACTATTGTGTGAATGATTACATGAGAAGGAAGGGAAGAAGATGAAAAAAATGATGGAGGAGAAAA
The DNA here is from genome assembly GCA_018584345.1 of Thuja plicata. Lineage (NCBI taxonomy): Eukaryota > Viridiplantae > Streptophyta > Pinopsida > Cupressales > Cupressaceae > Thuja > Thuja plicata. The sequence continues at coordinate 1,228,083 of MU226669.1, forward strand.
AACTACTAAGAGTGGGGACGAAATCAGTTGTGACAAAAAACTCAAGACCTTTAACCATATTACCTACTTAATCTCAACTAAGAAAGATAAACATGAACGTAGGAACATAACATAGAAATAAACACTTAACACCAAGATATTTAATATGGAAAAAGAACTAAGGAAAAAAACATGATGGTAATTAAACCCACAAGATGAATGAACTCCGTTAAAAGAACTATACCCTGTTAGGAGTAATGAAAATATTAATGCACATACACTCAGCCATAGTTCCTAGAGCTGACTTCTCAAATACAAAAAAGATCTCAATCCCAAGGAAGTATCAGTTCCTTAAACAATGTCTTATCTCAAATCATAAAGGACATACTATCCAAACTCACAAACTAATAAAATATAACTATGATATGCCACAAAAGTTCTAATGTGTTGTAGTAGAAGTTTGGCTACTTATTGATTTTCTTGTGATTTTCTATCACCCGGTCATGCTTGTTCTAAGTTTTTTTTTATCACTTGGGTATGCTTGTCCCCAGTCATTTTTTGTTTCTCAGGGTGTTCTTTGCCTGAGTCATTATTGTTGCTCGGTCATCCTTGGCCTGATTTGTTGGTGTTTCTTAGTCATCCTTGGCCTGAGTTGTTTATTTTGGAGTTGGATATGGTGGCCGACTTCTGCATCTAATTTGGATCAAGGCATTAATGATGGATTTCGCATTGGGGTTTGTGTGGACCTAAATCTAATGGATTTAATGACCGTTGTAGCCAACTGGCTCATTCAATATTTGTTCATGAATTGTAATGGCTTACTGGCAATTAAAATTTGTTTACAAGTTGACTTGTGGTTGAGTTGTATAAATAAGAGGTTTGAGTAGAACAAGAGGGTAGAAAAAAACTAGGAGAAGAGGGCTTGAAGCTTGCGAGCACAAGTTTAGATTATGTCTTAGTGTTCCTTCTAGGTTGTTGTGTGGTGTGTCACAAAACTAGACTAGTTTGGAAGGTGGGGTTGAAGCTTGCAGTGAGTTGTTGTTGTGTAATTGGCAGAAGGTACATGGCCTGATGCTTATAGAAGATCTTGGTGGTATATCTTAGAGTTATTTCATTGTATTTGGTTGTAACTGGGAAGGTCTTACAACCCAGCATGTTGCATATAATTGAATCTGAAAATGAATATAAATTGATATGAGTTTTCAGATTATGTGTTATTGTGTTTCTATTGTGTTGTTCTTGTTGTTGGTTACAAGTTTGGATAGTCCTTTATTGGATCCTCCAACCTTGACCGCATCAAGTGGTATCAAAGTTGGTTTGATTCATCTGGGAGATTGGTTGCAAAGGGTTTTCAAAGATCTTAGAGAGATACATCAAAGAGCATTGGACCCTAAGATGGTTGATGGGGTTGTTGAGGATCTGCTATTTGAGTTCCTTGGTGAGATGAAGAAGATGAAGATTGAGTTCATGGAAGAGATTAGGGCTTCTTTTGTTGAGCTTGGTAACCCTAGATCTATTTCTATTATTGAACTTTGGGTAGAGGATCTGATAGCTTTGTTGATGGAGAAGTTTCACATGTTAGAGGAGAAGATCATGTACAAACTTTGTAGAATTCTTGAGGATTTAACTCGTTGATTGGAAAAATAGAGTATGTGTAATGTCTATTGGCATTTCCCAATCAAAACAAGGCTTGTTTGGCTGGTGAAAAAACTTGTTCAGAGGAGAAAGGAGTAGGTTGATGTTGATTTTATAGAGGTGGTTGGTTTTCATACTCAGATGGATGGATCTGATATAGAAATTGCAAAGTATCTTTTGTTTGATGATGAGATTGTTGATAAGGAGGAAGATGTTGTTTGTTTTGCTGATCAGTATGAGGTTTTGGTTGAGACTAGTGAAAATGGTGGACCTCTTGATATGTTGCTTGTTGATAAGCTTGAGTTCTTTGATAAGGTTATTGTTGCCAATGGTGATGTTGGAGAGTTGCAAACTGGCTTTGTTTGGTTGGATTTATTGGAATGGAAGTTGTTGTTCTTAATTTTGTGGATGTGGAAACCTTTGGAGAAGATGAAGTAGATTTGGTGTTGTTTAGATTTTCCCTTTGGTGAGAAAGTGTGGGACACACTTTTCTTTATACCCCAGGAGTCTGATGTAGTAGCATCTTAGCTACTTATTGATTTTCTTGTGATTTTCTATCACTCGGTCATGCTTGTTTCGAGTTGTTTCCTATCACTTGGGTATGCTTAGCCTGAGTCATTTTCTATTTCTCAAGGTTTTCTTTGCTCGAGTTGTTTCTGTTGCTTGGTTATCCTTGGCCCAAGTTATTGTTGTTTCTTGGTCATCCTTGGCTCAATTTGTTTATTTTGGAATTGGATATGGTCGCTGACTTCATCATCTAATTTGGATCATGACATTAATGATGGAGTTCTCATTTAGGTTTGTGTGGACCTAAATCTGGTGGATTTAATGACTATTGTAGCTAGCTGGCACATTTAATATGTGCTCATGATTTTTAATGGCCCAATGGCATTTAACATTTGTTTACAAGCTGACTTGTGGTTGAGTTATATAAATAAAGAGGTTTGAGTAGAATAGGAGGGTAGAAAAGAAGTAGGAGAAGAGGGGTTTGAAGAGTTCTTGTGAGATCCACTGATCTAAGATAGTGGAAGGAAGCTGGAAAATCTAGGGGCATGTTGGCTTAGGAGGAAAGAATATTTCTTGGTGGCTTGAGAGCACAAGTTTAGATTTTGTCTTAGAGTTCCTACCAGGTTGTTGTGTGGTGTGTCACAGAACTAGACTAATTTGAAAGGTGGAGATGAATCTTCCAGTGAGATGTTGTTTTGTAATTGGCAGAAGGTACGTGGCCTGATGCTTGTAGAAGATCTTGGTGGTAGATCTTAGAGTTATTTCATTGTATTTGGATGTAAACAGGAAGGCCTTACAACCTGACATGTTGCATGTAATTGAATCTGAAAATGAATATAAATTGATATGACTTTTCATATTCTATAGTATTGTGTTTCCACTATGTTGTTCTTATTTTTGGCTACAATTTTGGACAGTCCTTCATTGGATCCTCCAACCTTGACGACATCATAATGAAAGACAACATAGCTCTACATCAATTGCAAATTTCAATCATACCTATTTTCTTCAACATCACTTCTTGAACAAGGAATCACTCCATACCTTCACAATTAAAATTGATTACATCAATTCATCTCAACTAGGTCGAGTAGGGACCTAATTGAGAAATATTAATTAAATACAAAATGTGATCCTTTGAATGTTGAATAATACATAGAAATGAACCATAATAACATCCTTGAGCATGCTCTAGATCCCTAAATCATCCCACAATCCATCATAGCATGCTACACAACTAAATCAACCAAGAACAATAAGAACATCAACATGTTACATGAAAAATGTCAATTCTAATCACATAATCCAATGGAAATCAACAAAATGACTAGGAAACGATCTGGAAAAATCAAAAAGCAATAAGAAATACCTTGACATCAATAGGAAGAACTCTTCCTCATGAATCAAACACATCTCTACACTATTCATCAAGAACACTAATCAGCAGCCACTATCATAAAAGAAAAATGGTTTCCCATCATACAAATAACAAACCACTTGAGCTAGGGACACACATCCATCTCCTGAACTCACCACCAAGTTAACAAAAAAGTATCTTGCAAAACTGAACCAATAACTGAAATATTTTCTATGACAAAACAACCAAAATAGAAGTCTTTGATAAATTCATCATAGCTTACTAAGATGAATAAAGTATAGACATCAATAAAACCATCAGTATATTTACAATATCTTAAATTTAACATAGTAACTATACCAAAAAAATCATCTCACTAAACAAACCATAAATATTGTCTCCAAAAGTAAGAATATGTTGGCATCAATGGAAAAAAATAATGCTAGCACATATGTTCACAATGTGAATAATATATCAACAATCTCCCAAATATCTCCCCCTTAGGAAATGATGGCAACATGTGATGTGAAAAAAAAAATCAATAGACAAAGAAACAATATCAAAATTAATACAAGGAATCCCCACAACATCTCTCAAAACAATCTCTCCCACATGACTAACTCTCCCCAACATGCTTATTTTGTACATGATTATCTCTACCCCTTTGACATCAATGGAAAAGTCACATGCAATCACTAAGTCATAGAGGCTTAAAAAATATGAACAAACATCTCTGAAATATGAATGAACATATCTCAACCACTACTCTCCCTACAAAGTAGCCACAAAAAACATCAATCCATATCAATGATAATCTGTAAGAACCCTATAATGATGTAGGTCAGTGCATCTCTAGCTCTTATCAAGTGAAGAAATCACCCCAATGTTACTTCAGAGATACTAAAAAGTATCCTTTGGAAAGGGTTTGATGACCAAAATATCTACAATATTCTCTTTTGTAGACACATACTCGAATCTAACTTTATCTCTCAAGAAATTACATTTGATAGAAATATAGTATGTCTTTGAATGTAACACAGGGCTCTTTGAAAAATTTATAGCACTTAAATTGTCACAATAGGTAGCAATAGGCTCATCAATACAAACTTTGATATCATTCAACAATTTTTCCATCCATATTACTTATGTAGAATTAATAACAGAATAAACATATTTACCTTCACTAGAAGATTGAGATATGCAATTTTTTTTCATACTTTTTGTAATACCCATCTAGCCCTAATGTGCCTTTGGTAATATTTAAGGTATCTTAGTGCTTCTTTTTTTGACATGTATCTTCTAAAGGTGCTTGTTTAAGTCATTATATTTTAATATAGTTTGAAAATGATGTAATTATTTATGCTTTCATCCCTTTACTATGTGGCCACCATTTGATGATTATGACATTTTAGGATCTTATGTATTAGGATGGATACCTGAAAACATATGTGATTTCTAGAAAAGTGATTATTTGTATCATGATTATGATTTCTAGGTCTTCCTAAGGATTAGGTCCTCGTATATGATGATTCTATATGGCTAGACATATTTGTTCATGATTATTGTTATATCATACTTATGTACTCATGATATGATAATCTCTTTGAAAATTTGATTTGTTTATGTGACTAACCCTAACAGAGTATGATCTAACCATTTTTAATAATTGATTCATGATTTCTACACTTGATGCTATATGTGAGTATCTATGATTTGATTTCAAGACTAGGGAAAAAGTCATAGTTAATCACCTAGTGACGTCCACATGTTGTCTTGATGCCTCTCATATGTCTACACTTCCTTCATTATACATGTATATGTATAGTTTCTCTATGATGCAAGCTTGTAGGTACTAAACATAAACTCAACCTAGCTTCATAGGTCTGTGTGTGTCCTCAAATCCTCAATAGTTGTTATTATGGAGATATTACCAATGTTCTTGAAAATTCCTTCCCTTATGTCCATAGGTTTCCGATTTCAAAGGTCTACCTTTCTGGGGTTGGGAGTTGTTGTAAATTTTTCTCTATTATTTTCCATATTTAGTTTTGTAGTATTATTTTGATGTTCTTGGGATGATTTTCAGTTGACCTTTGTGATGTTGTGTTTCAATGTATCATGCTTGGTTAGGAAGTTGGATTGATTTTCTTTGTTTGACCTTGGTGTTTTCTCTATGTGTTTTATAGTTCAGAATCATCGCCTCTTTCGATGGTTATTTTTTTGAGGCATGTGATTTTATTATATCTAAGTGTTATCTTATTGTAGGTATAAATACATAATAATATTAATGTTGTGGGATATTACTTCATAGTATCATATATTTTAGTGTTTGGTATTTTTCATATATATATATATATATATATATATATATATATATATATGGGTGCACATATATGTATATCTATATAAGTTTATGTGATTATATTTGNTTGTATTTTTTATATATATATATATATATATATATATATATATATATATATGGGTGCACATATATGTATATCTATATAAGTTTATGTGATTATATTTGCATGATTGTATATATTTTTTATGGTGTATAATTTGGAATTAAAATAAAGAATAGTATTATTAATAAATAATGTGAGGTTTAATATTATTGATTACTAATTATTCATAATATGGATAGGTTAAAAATTACTTGTATATTCTATTCCATATTATGATAATAATAAATATGTGTATTAATGATTATGACTTGTATTCAATATAAGTTATATATACTTGTGAGTTTATAATTGTTATGCCCTGCAACCCTGTCCCTACATTTTGTGTGCAAAATGTTGGGTTCCCCCTTTTTTGCTTTCTACTTTTGGCTCTTGCCTTGTCTTTTTCTTTTTTTTTCTTTGTTTTTCTTCTCCGGGGTTTTCTTCCCCGCAGTGTTGTTTTTGTTTTGTTTGTCTTGCGTGTCTCTGGGACCCGGTCTCAGAGTTGGTCATTCTTTGTTGGGAGCAAGATTTTGGACTCTGAGATTCTTCACCACGATGACTTCTTTTTTTAAGATGGTATCATTGTGTGGAATCCCCGGGCTCAGAGTCTGGAGGTCTATCTATACAGATTTTGTGGAAGGGAAGGTGACTTGCTTTTACTATGGGTATAAATAGAACTTACCTGTCATTTTCACATTTACCGCAATTAAACACTTGAGCGATTTAAGAGAAATTTACAGTGATTTAGGGATAATCCAATGTTAACCATTCTGAGCTTTTCTGAGAAATTGTGGATGGTTTGTGGTGACAAGTTGTGATCATTTGGTAGTAGTGGCTGTTGTAGAGAATTCGTGTTAGTTCCCTTTCCTTTCCCTTCTTCATTTTCAGGTTGGTGCCTTCTCTCTGCTCGGCTTTCTTGCTTTCTGGTTTTGTTTGGTTTTGCGTTGTTCCATTTTGTTGTTTTGTCTCGTGTTTCGTTCGAGTTCGCTGCCTGTTGGTGGGTCGGCTCTGCTAGAGGGTTGTTCACCCTCTATGAAGATGTAGCATAGTCTGTAGATGGTGTAGAAAGGTTGTAAATATTTTTACATTGTTTAGTTTTTGTAAATGTCTGCTCTACATTGTGTATATGTGTACATTTGATGTATATTATTGTGTATCATTCCAATCTGCATGTATATACTCTTTGACTTTTGTGTATACATTGTGTGTATTCTGCCTGGTAGTCAAGCAAGCTCAACATGCTACATTGTTTCTCATTTTGAGTTGCGAGCTCACTCTGTGCAGAATGCCACCTGTTTGAAATTCAGCTCTCAGCCGGTTTCAACCAAGCAATTTTCTCTCTCCTCTGTAAACCTTCCTAACTTACATTTATGTCCCATGCACACATTTAAATTTGTCCAAGTGGCCTTCACTTTTCATGCATTCAGATAGTTTGCTCCACCACCGTCACCATAACTCCCATTTATTGCTCACCTACATGGCACCCACGTGGGTCTGACAGCTCACTTTTTGTGCACACCTACTAACGGTTACTTCCCCAGGATCTGGGTCTATTGCCATCACCCATCCCATGTCCTTTCGCTGAGTATGATAAAACCCCCGGATCTAGATGATTGGTTAAATTTCTAAGTTTGCAAAGTATATATGTATGCTTTTCAGAGTTTTTGAATGAAGCTAACTTTCTAGGGGAAGCAAGCGTCACCATGGTAAGATCTCTGGACCCCAGAGTTTTTGTTTATCTATGCGTTCTGATGGGCACCCTGCCTTGTAGGTTTACAAAACAAAAAGCTTTCAAATATGTCTAAAGCTTCCGCATCCTCACCGCCCAGAAGTCTGGAACTACCTTCTACAGCGGTTAGCAAGGTGACAGTTAGATCCAAATTGGAGAAGGCCCTAGAGAAACTGCCTATGAGCTTGAAATATGTAAAAGATGGAGTCATCATGGGCTCAAAGATTGAATCCAAAGTCTAGTTCATCACCGACACCAGCGTCAGAATGTGGCCTTAAATGAAGGCCTTGGTAAAGATCATGTACATTCAGTGAAAGGATGGAGATCCATTGGCCATTCAAATTAATAACTCTAGGATTTTCAAGGCAGCTTGCTTCCCATGCTCAGTGCAGTCACTAGAGCTTATTCTCACACTTGCAGTGCACTACAACACATTTATCCGGGCTGTTATGCTCGTAGACCCATAGCCAATAGGTTATCCTACTCCCATGGTGTCCCTTGATCCTGATACTTTCCAAAGGGGCTTGGGGATCCCCAAATTTCATAAACCAGTTGTAGTCACCCGGTCAAATGCCTTGGCCCAATTCACTCAGCTGGAAGAGGCAGCCTGTATATATATGAACAATCATTGGCTCAAGGCCCAAAAGAGGGATCCCAAGAGGATGAAGGTAGAAATCCCCAGGGCCGAATTTAAGGAAAGCATCCAAATGGGGATGATAGGATTATGCCGAGTCTTTGGGAAACAACATGCCTGAGAGTTCTCTAGGTGGATGTATTAATTTTTGCTGGGTATCAGCACAGGTGAGGAATATTTTGACTAGGCTTCCATAATCTTAAACCATGTGGACTCCCAGTGCCTTCAATTGGCCAAGAAGAGGAAGTTTTATATGACTTCTTAAGTTCTATGGGCCCTAGCACAATAATAGCCCTACACCAATGGGATACTCACAGAGGGCGTACTCGGGATCGGCCTGGGCCAGAAGACCCTTTGGGACCATTTCCCATAGATTCAATGGGAGGCCAACTTCCCCAGTTTTTGCCGAGTAAATGATGCCTTTGTTTACTACCACCTACTCACTCACCGGGGACGCAGGATACCGCCTATCTACAGAGGCGATGAATTTGGTCTAGAGTTATAGACATTATTACATCCAGTTTCAATAGCATACATACATAAGGGTTACCGCCTTCTCTAGGAAACCCTACTTATTGCCTAGACATTGTGGGGACAAGATAATTCTCCTAGAGTATTACAGGTAGATAATGGAGCTGCATGTGTTCTATGAATTGAAAAAGGTAACAAATATTCCATTCCCAATCACTTGTGGGAACTATTCATGCAGGGTGGCCCTTGCTAAAGAAGCAGATAATGAGCTTAAATGCTATAACCTGACAGAATTTTACTTAGAGAAGAAATAGTTTGATCCGTATGGCAAGATTGCAACGACACTTCCCTGGGCATCAGAGCCCCATCAATATCACATGGAGGACTTCTGAGAATATAGTCAAGATGAAATGGAAGTCCGGGGGTGGCATTATGTTAGGATGACCATAGGAATGATGGAAAGATTGAAGCTCTTGAGATTCCCTAAAGACTTCTGAGACACCAGCTCCACGATAGATCCCCAGTACAAGGCAAAGGGGATCGATAAATTCACCCTTCCACCAGTGAATTGGGATGCCCAGGAAGGGCTCACAATTAAAGAGTTCACCTGTAATATAGTGGATTGCAGCCACCTCTATTTCAAGAAGGTGTGCCCAAGGAGTGTCCACAGGGCAGCCCAGCCTATACCAAAGTTAACCTTGGGGGCTGGGACTTCGTCGCAGGGAGTAGATAAAGTAAAAGGAATAGAGACAACTCCAACCTTATGAGAAGTCCCCATTAAAGAACAAATAAAACAATCAGTAGCAGCCTCCAAGCAAATGTAGGAGAATCTAATCATGTGGCTAGCTACTCTGGTACCTATGGCCGGACCAATTCATCCTCCCTCCTCCCCTTCACTAGTAGCCTTAATGGTTAAGGAAACAAGGGTGGATCGGTAACCTCCCTTAGTTACTAGGAGAAAGAAGAGGCTTAACCTGAAGCCTAAGGTAGAGCTAGATCTAGGGATGCCCCAGATCCCACAAGTTGAGATCCTTTCTTTTGACTCCCCAGAACCAGAATGGGAACTAGAGCCTGCCAATGTCCCTGCCAATCCTCCCCCATAGGATGAGTTCAATGATGTTTTTGCAACTAACAAGTTTGGTAATCTGCAGCGGGACATCGAGAAAAAAGAGGATGAAGTTCTAGCACAAGAGGAGGCTCTGGAATAGGAACCTGCGCAGGAGCAGGAAGAGAAGATGGAAGAAGAGAAGGAAATAGAGAAGGAAATAGAGAAGGAGATCGCCTCTAAGGTCCTGGAGATACAAAATACGAGAGTGGGCCAACAGAAGTAGAGAGAACAAATGGCATATGCTAAGGGAACCAGACCTATGGGAGCAACTGTAACCTCAGCCACCGCATTCCAAGTGCTACTCCCCAGAGCAACCTTTGGGAAGGTAATAACTATGGCTAAAATGTTAAATCTTTGCTTGATACCTCCCCCATTTCCAAAGCATATACCAATGGATGAAGAAACCCTGGCGATAGAGGCCAAGGAACAAGAAGAGTGACAAGAGGAAGAAACCCCTGGGACAACCAATGAGGTCCCGGATGAAAAAAATGATGTAGAGGACAAGAAAGAAGAAATAAAAGTCACCAGGGAAAATGTTGACAACGAAGCCCAAGATGAAGAGAAGGAGAAGGGTGAGACTCACACCACTGAGGAGCAGTAGCAACAAAGTACTAGGGAAGAATATAAAGAATAGACTTTAGAAAATAAGCCACCCCTGCTGCCTCCATAGTTGGTCAAAAGAAAGAAAAGAAAGGCTCCATCCACCCCCAGAGATTATCTCTCCCTAGGTGAGATGACGGCTCAGGTCTAGAATCCACCAAAGGCAAAGAAAGTCGGACGGTTCATACTCTTTGAACCGGGCCAGGTAGAGAAACAATTACAGTTGTGGCAACACCTCCCCCAGACACTAATGAGGCAACTACCAAAGCTAGAGATTATGATATCATAGAGATATCACTGGGAAAAAGAGGAAAACAGGGAAAAGTGAACCTGTTGAAAGAGGCGACCAGAGCTGTGGAGGCTTGATATGAAAAGGAGGCCCAAAGGCTCAAAGAAAAAAAGCAAAAGACTGCAAACCTTATGGGATTGTTAACTGAGCTGGCCCGACCTACCAGTGTCATTCCTTTGGAAACCTCCACATCTGATACGCCATTACCATAGAGAGACATAGACTCCCTGCGAGGAATGAAGAAGAAGGCCCAAGCAGTCGATGAGTGGGTCGCTCTGTAGATAGGAAACACCTGACGCTTCCTGGTATCCACCCTCTCGGACCTATATATGGCCCAACACATTCTACATTAGGAAGAAATTATTATTAACCTATGGGAGCGTGATATGGAAAATTATGAAGCATGGAAGGTAGAACTTGAAGAACTCCTCGGCCTTAGGGAGGAAATGGTCTCTGAGTCTAGGATTCTGGGAGAAGAATCATTCAATTTTGTGAAAACTTAACACTCCAGACTTGACCTCATATTGGAGGTTCTCAAGCAACTAGTAGGGGTTCTGCACGATAAAATCAACTCGGTCCAGTATTCTTCAAATTTGTACAAGGCATTTGTCACAAAGGTCTCTGGAGCTGACCCATTCAACACTAACACATGGATGCCAGAGGAATACATGTTGGGGAAGTTTGATGAACTAATGGAGTCAAGATATCAATCCCCAGGGGGAGTGGATGGAACTCAAATGGTGAGGCTAACTTGCATGATCCTTAGTGGTCATGATGTGGAAAAAATAGCTGAGGAATTCAAGAGGAATGTTCTAGAACTAGGAGAATAGATCGAGGTGGCCAAATAATGGCAGTTCAGCCTCAAAGAGATTGATGAGGATGGAATCTCCTGCCTCCTGCAGACCTTCAATGATAACAAGAAACAATAAAGTTTCTCCGGGGGCTAGAGAAACCCAAACATTTGGTATTCTTTATTCTTTCAGAACGTAAGTTACAGGATCCCGGAGTTCCAGATCCTAAATTTTGTATTCTTTCGAGTGATCTGTGTCTCAGTCTATGAGGCTGACCGGTCAATTTCAAGTAGTTAATAAAGGTTGTCAGAGGACAATTGGCTACATCATGGCATGTCAGATCAACAGTTGGTCTTCTAACAGATGGTCTTCTTGAGGTGACACTTCAGATATGCACCTGACACATTGGAGACAGGGTGCCGCATTTCCCATTTATGAGGCATTTAGCCTCGATCCCTGGGGGATCAGATTTCTTCCTCCTCTTTCTTGGCTCTCTTCTCAAGGCTGATTCTTCCACTCCACCTCCTTGTCTCATTCTTCTGACATGTCAGGCCTATTCTGTCTTAAGGCCTTTTTTAGAGTGGCACAAGTAGGACCGGCCACCATATAATATATTCTATTATATATTGTAATGTAAAATAGGGTTAGGGTTAGGGTTAGGGTTAGGGTTAGATGTAAATATGTATAAATAGTAAGTTCAGCCCTTTTCCAAGGGTCGGCAAAATTGATGATTTTGCAGTCCATAGTAATAGAGGAGCGATATTTTCATTTTAGTTGCAGAGCTCAATGCTCCTTGGTCTTCAAGCTTTTAGTAGTTAGATGCTCCCTTGGAGCCGCTATTGTACCACGCACTAGTGCTTGCTAGAAGGAATGTTAATGAAGAAGAGATGGTTCTTGCAATGATGTTGTCGGCACTTTGTCTTCCAAGTTAATGGTATTTTATGTTTAATATTCTTCATGTCTTCTGCTCTGATATTTTAAGTAGATTAATGACCTCCTTCCCTTTTTCTACTGATCAAATATGAACTGATGGTTGTGTATTTTGTCAGTATTTAGTGTAGTTATCAAAACATTATTGATGTATTGAATGTTTAAACATAACTATAAGTAGATGGAATACTTCTAACCCTGCAAGATCTGTTTTGATTTATTTTCTAAGTGTAGAATGCTTGGAGAAACCCCACCTTCCTGGATCTCTAGAGAGAATGAGTTGAAGAAACTAGCTATCCCCCTCGAAAATAGTCACCTCTCCCAACTGAGCCCCACACCGTCGAGACCCAACAACTAGGTGCTTGGAGGCCTAAGGAATCTCATTTTCTAAAATTACCTTTGCAGGAAATGTTGGCCAGTACCCGGGTACCCAGTGACAACTTATGACTGTTGGCGGTCTCGGTCACCAAAGTCCCATCAACAAAAACCGGCACTAGGAGGGCATGAACTCGTACCCCTCTCGAGATTCTAATTTCACATCTTCCGAGGGTTCCTCAAGCCATAGTTTTGGGAGTCAAGCCTTCAGTGGGATTGGGTCTTTCTCCCTAGTGAAATTTTAGAGGATCCTTAGGTCAGTCCCAAGCCCCAGAAGATTTGTCAAACTTGAGCCTCCTGCTTGAAAGAAACAAACCCTAAAAACCATGGTAGCCACTATTATCTAGGGATCTAGTACACCACAGAATATCCAAACTTCTCAGACAATCCCATGAACCAGCACCCAAAACACTCAAAATCTAGTTCCCCCAATGGCTACATATTTCGGTAACACCAGGTCTCCTATGGGAACTTTTTTGGGTGCAATCAACGACTTACCCTTGCACCTAGAGAATATTTTCCCATGATATGAGCACTTAGGCTCACGAACCACAAAAGAACACTTACAGGCATATAGAGATGCCATAAACTGAAACCCGATCCAACATGAAGATGTTGTGACATAGATATTTCCCCTGTCCTTGGGGCAAGGTGAACTGAACTGGTATCTAAACCTTCCTGCCAGCTCCATCAACAGTTGGCAGGACATGGAGGATGCCTTTTTGGCTGCCTTTCATGTACATGTGGACCCAGCTTGGTCCCATAGCCAGTTCATCTCCATTAGAAAGGAACCTAATGAACCTCTTACAACATTCAATCATTGATTCCAACGCGCCCTGAAGCAGTGCGCGGGTCCTTTTATTCCATCCCCAAAAGTAACCATAGAAATTTATCTTAATGCAATGGACCCCTTTATTGCCACTCTCCTCTGGAGAACAACCACCATGAGCAACCAGGACACTTTGGCAAAAGTTTATAACCTAGCCTTAGAATTATCCCGTGGTCTCAACAAATCCCCAGGCAAGATTGGATAGAGCATGCCCTTCAACATGATCCCCGACGGAACTGCGTATGCTGTGGGGTATAACCCCAATCTAGCAATGGGTTCCCCCATGATGGCAATGAATCCCTCGCCACCACTGATAGATCAGCAGGCCCAGTACGTTTACCCATCACATACTCAGTCAATACCAGGTCTGGAAGTCTTCCCTTGGAATCAACCACAGCAGGAACAACAACCTCAGATACAACCCCCCAGAGTGCCCTTCTTTTAGTCATTTACGGCTGGGGGATTGTCCACCCTCAAATCCAGTGAATGCTGCTGCGTTCCCAGAAAACCAACAACAACTGTCACATTGTAACATAAACACCCAGTTGACCGCCGAGGTTGATTCCCTCTAGCAAATGTTGTCTACCCTAACTGTTGACATGGGTCAACTGAAGGTGGGGTCCTACACACCCCAAAATTCTAATTCCCAGAGAGGGAATATCTTCTTCGGCCAGCAAAACAACAACGTCAAGGGAAGAAAATTCAACAACAGGCCTCTACCCAACCAACAACAATGGAACAATAACACAAATACTGGGGGTCTGCCTTCGAATCAAAATGCCAATCAGAGTGATGCTGGACCATCACATTTCAAACAGCTCACAAACTTCCAACCCATGACCAATTGGTGTAGATTGCATGACACGGGCTCCCACAATGAGGTAAAGTGTGCCACACTAGAAAAGGTCATCATGATCTCCCAGCTGGACAGACAACAATCATATGATGCTACTCTCTGAGAGCCTCTTGTGCAAGAGTCAACTCACAGTGCCTTCACATGTGAGACCATCTTCTTCAGAACTTCTAGGGAAGATGAAGAAGAATCTGAATTGCAAGGATTCTTTGATGAATCGATCCCACCCTTTGAGTCTAATGCCTTCACCAACCCGTAGACTCCATACAATACTTGGAGTTAGGCTGGTAAAGGACCAGCTTACACGCCTACACCTCCCACCAAGGACACTCCTCCCTGGGATAATACAATTGATCAACCCAACCCTCTAAAAGGTTCTAGCTCTAACCAAGCGAAAGACTTGGCCGAGGGAAGTCACAAATTCCTGGGAGGGAGATTTGACATTACAAAGGCATTAGAGCATACCACCACCTCCATGACCTTGATGGAGGTTTTACTTGTATGCACCCTAAAATGGTCGCCTAGACTTTGGGCCCCATTTATCATTTTATCAATTTATCAAATTTTTGAATCAATGCTTTAGAATATTTTCAATTCAAATCAATTTCCTTGATCAAATTGTAATTAATTCAATTAATTCAATTATTTCAATATTTCCTAAGGTTTAATCATTTTTATTTAATTAAAAGATTTAATCTCCCTTTTAATTGAATAAAATTCATCTTATTTAATTAAAGTAAATTTCTCCCTTTTAATTAAATAAAATTCCTCTTATTTAATTAAATTCAATTCCTCTCATTT
>MU226669.1:1243992-1256679 GCA_018584345.1 Thuja plicata
GCTATGGATCGATATTTGAGGCCTCATTCTTGAGCAACCTTGAATGGAATGATTCATAGAAGTGTGACAACATTTATGCACACATTTTTGGCACCCACCGTGGGGCATGATGCTCATGATTTTCCTCCATTTTATTTAGATCTCAGATTTTCTAATCTTTACATGGTTATTTTATTAAAGTTTTTCAAGTCTAACCCTTGTGCAGATTTGCTTGGAGATGAAAACTCTAGATTTTCAAATATTTGATCATATCTCCCAAACAGCTTGGAGTTTCTGTCTTAAATTGTTTTTGCAGGTTGGGGACATATCAGAGAAGCTCCAATAAAAAATTTACAATTTTCCAAGCTATTTTGAATTTTTTATAACTTTTTCTTTATTTTTCATAAAACCTTAATTTTTGGCACAAATCAGAGAATTTTTTGGAAATTGTTACATTTTCAGAAAGGTCTTTAAATTTTACAAGGGGTCCATTCTTTGATTTTTCAATTTGGATGCAATATTATAGCTCATTTGGTCAATTTATGAAAACTGGTGTATTGTGCGAAAATGGCTCCCTAGGACACAAATGAAAAGATCTTTTTAAAATTGTGACATTTTTAGAAATCTCTCTATTTTTAAATAGGGGTCTTTTTTCTGTATTTAGGGTTTGGGATCTGAATTCATAGAAAACAAATCAAATCTTGTTGACTAGGTCAAAAAAAAAAAAGGGTATTTAATGATTAGCTTGCACTTATTTTTCACATGGTTCAATGCATGATGTGAGTTTTCATTTGGATTATTTGCTGGTTATTATTTCTCCTAACAATTCATTTTCAGATCTAACCCTAGGGTTTGATATAAGTTGAATATACATTGCATATCTTGTTTGCTTGTTTGCTTGTCTTTCTTGTTGGAGAGTTCGTGAGGATTTCTTGGACTTGCTTGGATAAACAACAAAATGATTCGCATTGCATTGGATTTGAGGTATTTTATTGATCTCTATAACATTTGGATTTTGGGAATTAAAATGAACATCTCATATGTTTAGCTTAAGTGTTTTCTTGCTTTCATAGATCACATTTCCAAATTGGTGATCTAAAATGGACCTAGATTTGCTTTTTTGCATATATGTTTCACATAGTAACTAGGCCCTATGAACACTATTTGTGGCGATCTTGAGAGAGTGGGCTTCATTCACTTGTTTTACATGCGAAGCTCTTCTTGACGATAGAGCCCCTTGTAGGTAGGGAAGGATTTTGTTTTTACCTCATTGGTCAACTTGGTTTGGACTTCAACTTTTGGGAATACTTTCTCTCTTTGGGAGATTGGGGTCATTTGTTATTGTGTGAGCCTTGAATGAGGTGATTTCAAATTAGTGTGCCAATGAATCATATTTGCTATGTTTTGGTGAGGTGAAGAGGCTAGAGGATTATGCTCTTACCCTTTTGGGAGAATCAAAAACTTGGAAACCTTGAATCCAAACTAAGTCCCCATGCGGTCCTTTTTGTGAGTCTTCCTTGTTAGAGAGGGTTAACCATAGTGGATATTCCCTTTATTGGGTCAACCACATGGACGGAACCTCAAGTGATAATAGCCATTTTCACCATGGTAGTAACAACCGCTATATAAATGTCCTTGTGGAAGAAATCTCCACGGGTGTAGTTTCTTGTGGGTTGTCAGATCTCCTCAACAACTCCTGATTGATTAAATTCTCAGACTGTGTCAAAACCTCGGTGCATCAGGATTGGATTTCACCCACTTGAGATTGCAAAAGTTGTAGAGTCAAGCCATTACTAAGAACCATAGTGCAACCAACTTTTTCTTTCATAGGACTATGTGCATGATTGGAAAACATTTGAGAACATACACAAGTAGCATTCTTATGGAGTAGAATTACTATGACACTATCTATGTTCATGTGCAAGCTTGCTTTGTCCCTTGCTCATTGTTTGAAGACATTGATTGCTTGAACTCCCTGATTATTGTCTTATGTGCTTTATTCATGATAAAATCGGTTAATGCACCTAGTTGGTTATTTAAAACAATCAAAATCTAAGTTCTGTGTCCTTTCCTCGTGCGAAACTATCTGCTAGTGCACTATTGCTGTCATTTTTTAGCCCATTTTAGCTTGTTGTCCTGTCATTTTTAGTTTTATGGGTTGATCCAGATCTGATTGGATTACTTACTCTACTATTAGAATCTTGTTTAGCTTTGGATTCTTGTATTTGACCTCTTGGATTAGCAATCTTTGATTTCACAAGTGACCTTGCTTGGCGCTTGGTGAGCTAGAAACCGTCCTTATTGAAAAGATAAACCTTTAGATCCTTTGATAACATACCTAGAGAGTCTTGGTAATCTCTTGTACATTCACTTTCATACAATTTCAATATTAGTTTATATAATTTGGGTAAGACCATCCTCCTAGTCCATATGTGGTAGGGTATTCATGCAAAGTTATTGAGCACCTCTGTGGCAGTGTTGGCTTATTCCTATTTGCAATTTTCTATCTTATCACCTCTTTTTTGACAAGTTAATGCCTTTCCTATCCTAGTTTGATACCAACATTTCTTAGGGTGATCCTATCAACTCATACATTTTCTTTCATTCTAGTTACAACAAGATATCAAGTAAATCAAGCAAAACGACCTCAAGTGGTTTTTAACCAATTACCTGTAGTTCAAACTAGCCAAAGACATAAGGGAAAAGGACCCATATTTGATCAATCACCTACGAATACTTCAGAGATTTGATTTGATTCCAAGATTCACCTTAGTGAGTTGGGTATCCCCTTAGCATCTTCTCATTCTTCTATGGATATGAGTCACACAATGACTCGGAGGGGGAGAGAAGCCATGGATAAATGTTATGATGATTTGTATGTAGGGAGAGGACATGCTCTTTCCTTCATTGGTTCCTCTCACAATAGTAGACCAACCTCACCCCTTATTTCAACAAGATATTTAGATGCACATCAAAGGGATGAGAGAGAGAAAGGTAAAAAACCTATTTATGATGATGAGTTATCCCAACATGAGACACAAGGAGATGAGCTTCATGATGCTCATATCAATGCAACTTATACCAACAATTTGTTTCAACATTCAAGACCAAGATCACCTCTTAAAACATCTAACAACTACATGAGTGAAAGACTCAATAGGATTGAGCATGAGAAGAAGGCTTTTCAAGATGAACAAATTCATAGACAAGAACAAATCAAACGTCTAGAGTTGGAGAAACAAGCCTTAATGGAAATGGAAAAAAAATCCCAACAAGAAGAGCAAGCTAGGCTCTTGGCGACAACTTCATGGTCCATTTAATCATATGCATATTAGTGGAGGAAATGGGTCCCCTCCATCTACTCCTCCTAGGACTACAAGAAGTAGCAGACATTCAAGATCACCATCACGATCTCCTATTCCTAGAGGAAGAAGAGTTTCTAGACATGATCATCACAGGAGACAAACTCCTCCTAGGAGCTCAAAGCCATATTTTCAATGTGCTCACTATGGTTCACAATATGGAGGAAGTAACAAGAGTTTTAATCACGCCTCCCAAGATTTTATGCATATGCAACAAGAACCACTCTTTCAATAGTATGTGGAGAAATTTGTGGAACAAAACCAAGATCAGATCTTAAAGCGTCTAATTGATAATGGGGCTAAGGTTCCTTAAAACTTTGATGTGGATAGAAAGATTAAAAGACAAGATCTGTCTCAAGAAGAGTAGCTATATGAAGTGCTGAAATAAGCAGCCAAGATGTTTGGACCTAATAATTCTTTTTTGTTGGATTCGATTTGTCCTAGTCCTTTTGATAAGAGTGTTGACATGAAAGAATTTCCTAGAAAGGTTGAAATTCCTCAATATGACAAATATGATGGAAGTGGAGATCTGCATGATCACATGTGACAGTTTTATACCACTAGTTTTGAGTTCCATCACGATGATTCATACCTCATGAGGTTATTCCCACAAAGTATTAAGGGGCAAGCAATGGAATGGTTTACTAAGATAACTCCCCCTATCAAGACTTCCAAAAAGCTTGTTCAAAGATTTTTTCAACACTTTGCATATAATATTTCAAGATCTATCACTTTGTTGGACTTGTGCAACCTAAAGAAAAATCAAGGAGAGTCCTTTGTTCCGTTCTTGCAAAGATGGAGATGAAAGTGCTCTTGCTATTTTGGAACTATTCCTGATAATGAAAGGATTGATATTCTTGTTAACAATTTGATCATTGAATTGAGATATGAAGTTAAGAAAATGGTTTTTGATTCATTTGACACCATGGTTGAGACTGCATGCCAAATTGAGGATTTTTTGAGAGAAAAAGGAATTTTGAGTAAACATGGAAATAACAATAACAATAGTCAAAATAACAACAATTCTAACAAGGATAAAGGGAAGAACCAATATTGGAATAAGAACAAACAAGAGGTTAATGATGGAGTTGTGGATTCCTCCCAACATAAAGATCAACCTGTGTTACATTTATCTAGCACCGTTCAAGCTACAAAATTCAATACATCCACTCAACAAGAAAGTAAACCAAGTTACCAAGGTAAGCCTAAGAGTGAAAGACGTCAATTTACAAAACTTGGTGAAACATATGGGGAAATTTTACAGAAACTTATTGATAGAAATTTGGCACATCCCCTAGATGTGGCACATTTTTGTATACCTGATCCTAAGCCATGGTGGTGGAAAGAATTTTTTTTTGGCATATTTCATAATGGTATTGGACATAATGTTGAAAATTGCCCAAGATTCAAGCATCTCGTTCAAGACCTTATTGAGAATGGAAAACATGCAGTAGATGGATTGAAAACCAACACTTATCACACAACATTCAAGGAACCTTTTCCGAAACATGAAAAGGGGGAAACCTCTAAACCTAAGAATGGCAAAGCTGCGATTAACTATA
This sequence comes from Thuja plicata, assembly GCA_018584345.1. Lineage (NCBI taxonomy): Eukaryota > Viridiplantae > Streptophyta > Pinopsida > Cupressales > Cupressaceae > Thuja > Thuja plicata. The sequence continues at coordinate 1,248,896 of MU226669.1, forward strand.
CTTATACAGATGCAGAGAATACCATCAATATGCTTGGATTTGTGGAAGAAAATGTTAACATGATGAGTGGAAGAGATCCTTATGGTTATGATGAAGACTCTCCTCCCATTTTTTATCAAGAACCTATTGTGGTACTAAGGGGTCCCAACTCTAAAAGGTCATCTCAAGCCCTTAATGCTGTTACCCAAAGTCAAGGTCCTGTTGTCATTAAAGGACCCAATTCAAGTCAATCTAGTAAGCCTAAGCAAGTGGCATCTAAACCTGTTATCTTGAAGCCAACTATCAATCCTTAATCAAACTACAATCTTGTTGACTAGCTACAAAGAACACCTGCTTAGATTTCAATCTTTGAGCTTTTAGAGTTGTCTCTAAGACATAAAGAAATCCTTGAGGATGCTTTGCGTATGGAAAATGTTCCCAAAAACTTAGATATTGATCAATTCTAGAATATGGTTAATCACATGGCTAGCCCTCATTACCTTACATTTTTAGAAGATGATGATAAATCTTTGATCCATCCACACAATCTTGCCCTTCATATTGAGGTCATGATCCATAGAACACATGTTAGGCGCGTGTTGATAGATGGGGGTGTTGGGCTTAATATTTTTTCTTTTAGTATTTTGAAAGAATTGGGTTATTCTGAAGAAGTTATAGATACCATAAAAAGGATTACTATCAAAGCCTATGATGAGGTAGAAAGAAGTTCCAAGGGGTTGGCCATCCTTCCTGTTAGGATTGGCCCTATTCAAAAGGATATTTTGTTTCAAATAGTTGATGCTAGACCCCTTGCGTCTAATATCTTACTTGGTAGGCCATGGATTCATGACATGGAAGTAGTGTCATCTACCTACCATCAATGTGTTAAATTCCCCTATAATGGCATAGAAATTTGTATACCTAGGGATAACACTTTATCTGTTAATAAAATTTCAACATGGGCTCTTGTTCCCCTTAATACAGAAGCACAAGATTTTGATGCTACCTTAGAAAAATGTAAAGACAAGTTTAAGACAATAGACCTTGGTATGGGGGGGTATCAACTCAACTCCCTCACCACATTGCCAGTTTCACATAGGTCTTATGGTAAACCTTCAAAAGAGATGAAGCCTTCCTCTTTAGCTATGACATTATTTGATAAATTTGTAGAATCATCAGTGCCTATTCAGAATGAGAAAGAGGAAACTTTTGTTAGAGACTAGATATATCAAGAAGAAAAGTATAAGCACAATGAGAATTTCTCTCCTTCTCCTAAAGCTTATGGGAGAGGATATACTTTTCTCAAGAATATGGGCTATCCTGGGTATGACCCTCTTAATCACAATTTGGATGCTAGGTCTGAACCTCTTGATCATGCCAAATTTGGACGCAAGTCTAAGAAACTAGTTGGCCTAGGATTTGAAAAATGCAAAAAACATACCAATCCTCTCTTTGAGAAGTTGGAGAGTGATGATGAACCAGAATATGTGCCTAATTTAACAAATCAAAAAGATATGTGTGAGGATTGGGTCTCTTCCACTACTCTCCTTTGGGGAGATTCATATATTTAAGTTACTCATGCATCAGTTGCAACTTTAGAACAAGAATCAGATATAGAAGATCCTTTCAGAGAGCGTCAAAGAAAGAATCTTGCTCATTTAATGGAAAGATAAAATACTACTTTTGATGAAGCTAGACCTTCAACATCTTGATGTCCCAAGCCTTCATGGTGTAAGCATCCTAGTCGCAGTTCAGAAACAAGTTCTAATGAGTATGAATGGGACTCTTTTTCAGAGCCCTCAACAGTTGATAGAGATGTTGATGTTGTTCACACTTATAGTTCTCAATCTAAGTTAGCCAATGAGTCATGTGTAGGATTAGAGGTTTTGAGCCCACACGATGCCTTAGTGGATGATTCTTTGCTTTTTAGGATGAATCTTTCTTTGGGTAGCTTAGAGGGATACTTGACAGACTCTGACTCTTCAGTCACCAGTGATAATGTCATCCATATTTATATCCTTGAACCAGTTTTTGACTTGCCTCTTATTCATCCTGACCTTATTGATTGGTCTCAATTCTATCAAAAACCTGAGCTTTAGAAATTCCAAAATCATTATGATATAGCTTGTTATATAAATGCCATTGAACTCGTAGTCTCTTCCACCAGTGAACTGGCTACCAGTATGACAGAGCCAGACATCAAGTACCTTAGTCACAAGATAAAGAGAAAAGAAAATAAAAAGAATAGGTGTTTTGATGGTGAAAACCACTATGTGGTGGTGTCAAAACCAAAAAAAGTAAAAATAAATGATGTATCCAAGGGTGAAAACCTCTCTGAGGTGCCTAAGGATGAGGTACTTGATTGTCTCCCTAGTTATTTTCAGGATCGATCTTCAGTGCTTATTGAGCCAACACAAGCAGTTAATTTGGGTACAAATGAGATTCCATAAATAGTACACTTGGCTGAGTCCTTGTCACCAATAGAAAAAGAATCTTACACTAAGTTCTTACAAAGGAAGAAGATAAATTTTGCATGGACTTATTCAGATATGCCAGGATTGGACATTAATCTTATTATGCATCACTTATCCATAGCTCCAAATGCCAAACCGGTTAAACAAAAATTGAGGAAAATACATCCTGATATAGCTCTTCTAGTCAAAGTAGAATTAGAGAAGCTCCCTGGAGAAAAATTCATCAGAGCTATTGCTTATGCTGAATGGATATCAAATATTGTACCAGTTTCCAAACATGACAAATCCATTTGAGTTTGCACAAATTTTAGAGATCTTAATAAAGCATGCCCAAAGGATGACTTTCCACTCCCCAATATAGACATGATAGTGGATATGAATGTGGGTTATGAAATTTATTCTTTGATGGATGGTTTTCCTGGATACAATCAAATTACGATAGATCCTAAAGATCAAGAAAAGATTGCATTCACTTGTGCATGGGATACCTATTGTTGGAACATTATACCTTTTGGATTAATAAATGCCGGAGCTACCTATCAAAGAGCTATGACAACTATTTTTTATGATATGATGCATAAGAATATGGAAGACTATGTGGATGACACTTTGGCCAAGTCTAAACAAAGAGATACACACTTAGATGATTTGGAAGTAATTCTAGATCTCATGGAACAATTTCAACTAAGGTTAAATCCTAAAAAGTGTGCATTTGGAGTCACCTCTGGAAAGTTACTTGGATTCATTATTTCAGCAAAAGGAATAGAGGTTGACCCTGAAAAAGTTCAAGCAATTATAGATATACCACCTCCTAAAAACATTAGTCAAATGAGGAGTCTTCAGGGACGTCTTCAATCTATAAGGAGATTTATTTCACAACTGGTAGATAGATCTCAACCCTTGAATAAGAATTTGCATAAAGGAGTAAAATTTGTTTGGAATGAGGAATGTCAAAAGAGCATAGATCAAATCAAGAAGTACTTGGAAAATCCTCCTATTTTAATGCCTCCTATCCCAGGGAAACCACTTATTTTATACATTTTAGTGACAGAATCTTCCTTGGGGACATTACTTTCTCAACTTGATGAAAATGGGAAAGAAAGAGCAATATACTACATTAGTCGTACTCTTGTTTCATATGAAGTTAATTACACTAGTATTGAGAAAGCTTGCCTTGTTGTTGTGTTTGCTTCCCAAAAGTTGCAACATTACATGCTTGCACATACTATACACCTCATAGCCAAAATAGATCCACTCAAATACTTTCTCACTAAGGCTTCCCTCATAGGTAGACTTGCTAAATGGATGATGGTACTTTTAGAATTTGACATTGAGTACATTGAGAGAAAAGCAATAAAAGGACAAGCTATAGAAGATCAATTGGCTGGTTTCACATTAAAAGATAATGCACCTATTCAAGTTGACTTCCCAGATGAGCATCTTATGTATATGACTGAAAGAACTTGGAAGATGTTATTTGATGGATATTTTATGCAAAATGGTTTAGGAGCTGGTGTTTTGTTTGTTTCTCCTCATGGGTACACAATTCCGAAGTCTTACAAATTATTGTTCCCATGTACAAAAAACATTGCTGAATATGAAGCTTTAACAAATGGACTTAAGATAGCCATAGAATGGAGAATCATAGAGTTACACATCTATGGAGATTCACAACTAATAATCAACCAAGTTAATGATGAATATCAAACAAAACATGAGAAAATGGTACCTTACAAGAAAATGGTTGATTCTTTAAAAAGATACTTCACATTTGTCACATTTCAGCAAATCCCTAGAGCGGAAAACAAAGCAGCTAATGCTATGGATACACTTGCTTCACTTCTTCAATTGGACCAACACGAATCTAGATTTGAATTCCTTGTGGAAGAGCTACATCACCCTATCTTTGATTCCCAAGAAATCCATATTATTTGTACCCTTGTTGGTCATGACTCATCCCGTTATCGTGCCATTTACTCATATCTTCGTGATGGAATTATACTTGAAAATTTTAATCGATCTGAATGCAGAAACCTTATCCAAAATGCCTCTCACCACTCCCTTATCACTGGTGATTTGTATAGGAGGGGTCTCGATGGAACACTTCTTAGATTCTTAGAAAAGGAAGAATCTGATCAAGTGTTAGTTGACATTCATGAGGGTATTTGTGGGGGACACTCCAATGGTCTTGCCATGGCCTGAAGGTTACTTAGGGAAGTGTACGATTGGCCCACAATGTAGTTTGATGTAGTAACTTTTGCAAAGTCATGTGAAAAGTGTCAAAAACATGGTAACCTGATACATGGTCTAGGTAGGGAGCTCATTCCTTCTATTTCTCATTGGCCATTTAAGCGCTGGGCCTTTGACCTCATTGGGAAAATTCATCCCAACTCATCAGGTGGACGCAAATTTATAATTAGTTCTATTGATTATTTTACTAAATGGGTAGAAGCTGTCCCATTTTATTTTTCCTCTGGCAAGACAGTCTCTCTATTCATTCTAAACCATATCATCTGTCGATATGGAGTGCCTTCTGAGATTATTACTGACAATGGAGACCAGTTTAAAAATAAGGACCTTAAACAACTCTGCAAGAAATTCAATATTAAACAACATTGGTCCTCCATTTACTTCCTATAAGGAAATGGTCAAGCAGAGGCATCAAACAAGACCATTCTTAAATTTTTGCAAGGAACAGTGTGTAAGAATGGTAGAGATTGGCATTTATAGATAAATCCGGCTTTGTTGGCCTATAGAATGAGTATTCGTACTCCTACCGGGGCTACTCCTTTGTCCCTTGCATATGGTGCTGAAGCATTGTTACCTTTGGAGGTTGAGATTCCTTCACTTTGAGTTTCTCTCCAATGTCTAGTTATAGATGAAGACTATCGCGTCATGAGACTTCAAGAGTTAGAACTTCTAGATGAAAAATGTCAAGCATCATTTGACCATATGAGGGTCTATCAAAAGCGTATGTCCAAAGCCTTCAATAAAAAGGTTCACCCTAGAGAGTTCCAAGTGGGAGATCTTGTCCTATGTGAAAATCCTAATAATCAACAACATAGAGATCAAAAGGGCAAATTTGAACCTAATTGGCTTGGACCTTATATTATTACAATAGCTTTTGGGATGGGTGATTATTTACTATCTATAGAGGAGGGAGAATAGCTCCCTAATCCCATCAATGTTTTGCACCTAAAGAAGTTCTATCCATGATGCTCGTTCTGTCTGGGGGCATCGTTTTGTACATATTTATTGATCCTGAAAAAATTCAAAAAATTAATATATTGTCAAAAATTCTAAAAATTAGAAAATGTCTTGAAAAAATGATCATCTTAGTGAAAACCTAGCAATAGGTGCTTTGATGTATCTTCCAAAAAAATTATATATTTGAAAAATTCAAAAAATTCAAAAAAATAGAAAAAGTGCCTTGGTGAAAACTTTGAAACAGGCGCCTTGGTAGCCAAAATTCAAAAAAATTATAAAAAGTCTTGAAAAAAGAAGAAAAAAAATGAAAAAAGTGACAATGAAAAAATTGTAATAAAATCCAAGTGGTGAAAACCTAGAAACGGGCGCTACTTGAGCCTTTTGCACCCCTATTTCTTAGCGCGTGTCGTTGACACTTAGCCTTTCTCCATCATGCCTTGTCCTTGTTGCCTTGGTTTAGAATGTGTCTTTGTCTTTGTCTAGGGGCATAACTATTTCAGCTTTGGTCTCTTGGATGCGTTGGTCTTTAGGACATCTCACAAATGGTGTTTTTTAACACCACCCCAACTGTATTTTTCAATACAACCCCTGACATCGAGTGTTTTTCAACACTTATCGGTTTGGTCCTACCCCAATTCTTGTCATGTGGTCTTTCCTACTTGCAAGAATTTTATCCTTATCCTTAGAACTCAGTTTCAGTTAACACACTTAAATTTTTAAATGAAACACTTAATGCTTGAGCTATGTCATGATATTTTCTTTGTGTGCTGACTGTTATTGATTTTTGTTGAGTGTCCTTGTCTAATAAGTCTCTCCGTGATGCATAGCTAGAGGACTTGGGGCATGGGGCATGGGGCATGGGGCATATTTTTATTTGCTTCCCGCTTTATGCTTCATTATTTTGCACAATCATTCTACTGGTAATCCTGGCTTCTATGCCTTGATGCGAGCATGGTTTTGCTATATTAAATTTGGTAAGCTAACATCATAGACTTCTTGACCTTTATGTCTTTGATGCTTATGTTAGAATCTTTCCACATTTCAAATCTGATATACATAACATTCATATCTTCATAGTTGCACTCATGACTAGTGATGGTTGTGTGATGTTTCCGATATAAATTGCATTCATATCTTCATAGTTGCAGTTGTGACTAGTGATGATTGTGTGATTTTTTTATGTCCGTTAATAATGGCCCAATGATGAAAATAAGTTCCTTTACATTCTATAATGAATGATGAACAAAAGATCCTATGTTTTTTGCTCTATTGCAAGTACACCTTTGCATTTTCATGTAGCTTTCATTGTTAGACTTCATGTTAGTTTGCATTTTAGGCTACATTATGAGTTTGAGAGGGTTTTCCTTCATCTTTCTTGTGGACTTTTAATCAACTGTGATCATATTTGATCTTCATTTCCTTATCTTCTTTCGTGATCTCAATTGAAATTTTCTACCTTAAACAGTTGATTAATTTTGGGGCATTCTCTTTCTTGCGGCAAATTCTCTTTCTTCTCTCCATTTCTTTCCACCTCTTCCAAACTTCTATCTTCCATTCGCTTTCACCTCACTTCTTTTCTTCTAATTCAATCTTGGGGCATAATATTTCATGCTTGATGATCTACCTTGATTCTGTGATCATTATATCTTTCATCTTACATCAAGAACCTTATCTTTAGTTCGATTTGATCAAATTTATCAATTTGTTGTTTCTCCTCTATCTCATTTTGATTTTTATCATGAGGGGGAAATACCTATCAAAATTCAATCTTTGATTCAACTTTATCAATTATATCAGTTTTATTTGAGATTTTTATCTCTAACATGTCAATTACTTATTTTGGTGTTGACTTTGTCTTTTTGTGCTTATTTTTGTCCTGATGTGTTCCCATTTCGACCACACATCTGTGTTGTTTTGTGATCCCATTTTGACCTCACACTGCAACTACATTCTTTGACTACATGTGTTCCCGTGTCGACCACACATTTGTCAAAGAAGGGCAAATGTATGCACCCTAAAATGGTCGCCTAGACTTTGGGCCCCATTTATCATTTTATCAATTTATCAAATTTTTGAATCAATGCTTTGGAATATTTTCAATTCAAATCAATTTCCTTGATCAAA
>MU226669.1:1258098-1284216 GCA_018584345.1 Thuja plicata
TTATCATTTAGATTAATTTCCTTTTATGCATTGCAATCATATAGATTAGATCTCATTTTCATGCATTCAAATCTCTCATTTCATGGTGTATTTGCAATAGACACAACTAGGTCTATCTGAGGGCCTTAATTTTATATTTTTACACATCCATGACTAGAGAGATATGGATTTATATTTGAGGCCTCATTCTTGAGCAACCTTGAATGGAATGATTCTTAGAAGTGTGACAACATTTATGCACACATTGCTAAACTGTCCCGAGCAGAAGAAGTCTCTTTTGAAGCTCTTGGGAAAATTAGAAGTTGTCAGTCACCCACCTAAGACTGTCTCTTTTGAGGACATCAATGCGGCTGTCCTCTGGAGAAACAATGAATATCCTCCCTTCCTACTAGGCCTGAATATCCAAGACAAAAACATACAAAACTACCTCCACATCAGATGCGCCATTACCACAGAGTGACATAGACTCCCTGTAAGCAATGATGAAGAAGGCCCAAGCGGTCGATGAGTGGGTCGCTTTGCAGATAGAAAACACCTGGCGCTTCCTGGTATCCACCCTCCCAGACCTGTATACTACCCGATATGTTTTGCATCAGGTAGAAATTATTATCAACCTATGGGATGGTGATATGGAAATTTATGAAGAATGGAAGGTAGAACTTGAAGAACTCCTCATCCTTGGGGAGGAAATGGTCTCTGAGTTTGGGATTCTGGGAGAAGAATCATTCAATTTTGTGAAAACCGAACACTCTAGACTTGACGTCTTATTGGAGGATCTCAAGCAACTGGTAGGGGTTCTACATGATAAAATCAACTCGGTCCAGTATTCTTCAAATTTGTACAAGGCATTTGTCACAAAGGTCTCTGGAACTGACCCATTCAACACTGACACATGTACGCCAGAGGAATATGTGTTGGCAAGGTTTGATTAACTAATGGAGTCAATATATCAATCCTCGAGGGGAGTGGATGGAACTCAAATGGTGAGGTTGACTCGCATGATCCTTAATGGTCATGATGCGGTAAAAATGGCTGATGAATTCAAGAGGAATGTTCGAGAACTAGGAGAACAGATCAAGGTGGCCAAATACCTAGTGGTCCAACCTCAAAGAGATTGATGAGGATGGAATCTCCTACCTCCTCCAGACCTTCAATGATAACAAGCAAAAATAAAGTTTCTCCAAGGGCCGGAGAAACCCAAACATTTGGTATTCTTTATTCTTTCGAAACGTAAGTTCCTGGATCTCAGAGTTCCAGATCCTAAATTCTGTATTCTTTCGAGTGATCTGTGTCCCGGTCCTCGAGGCCAAGCGGTCACTTTCAAGTAGTTAATAAAGGTTGTCAGAGGATAGTTGGCTACATCATGGCACATCAGATCAACAGTTGGTTTTCTGACAAATGGTCTTCTCAAGGTGCCACTTCAGATATACACTTGGCACATTGGAGATAGGGCGCCGCATTTCCCATTTATGAGGCATGTAGCCTTGATCCCTGGGGGATCAAATTTCTTCCTCCTCTTTCTCAGCTCTCTTCTGAAGGCCAATTCTTCCACTCCACCTCCTTGTCTCATTATTCTAACATGTCAGGCCTATTCTATCTCAAGGCCTTTTTTAGAGTGGCGCAAGTAGTACCGGCCACTAGATAATATATTCTATTGTACAATGTAATGTAAAATAGGGTTAGGGTTAGGGTTAGATGTAAATATGTATAAATAGTAAGTCTAGCCCTTTTCCAAGGGTCATTGAAATTGATGATTTTGCATTCCATAGTAATAGAGGAGCAGTATTTTCATTTCAGTTGCAGAGCTCAATGCTCCTTAGTCTTTAAGCTTTCAGTAGTTAGATGCTCCCTTGGAGCCACTATTGTACCATGCACCAGTGCTTGCTGGAAGGAATGTTAATGAAGAATAGATGGTTCTTGCAATGATGTTGTTGGCACTTTGTCTTCCAAGTTAATGGTATTTTATGTTTAATGTTCTTCATGTATTCTGCTCTGATATTTTAAGTAGATTAATGACCTCCTTCCCTTTTTCTACTGATCAAATATGAACTGATGGTTGTGTATTTTGTTAGTATTTAGTGTAGTTATCAGAGCATTATTGATGTATTAAATGTTTAAACATAACTACAAGTAGATGGAATAATTCTAACCCTACAGGATCTTTCTTGATTTATTTGCTAAGTGTAGAATGCTTGGATAAACCCCACCTTCCTAAAACCCCGGAGAGAACGAGTTGAAGAAACCAGCTATCCCCCTCGAAAATAGTCACCTCTCCCAACGGAGCCCCGCACCGTCAAGACCCAACACCCAGGTGCTTGGAGGCTCGGGGAATCTCATTTCCCTGTATTACCTTTGCAGGTGAAGTTGGCTAGCACCCCGGTACTCGGTGACAACTTATTACAGTTGGCGGACCCAGTCAATAAAGTCCCGTAAACAATAATCATATTAAGTTATTTAATTATACTCTTTAGTTAAGAGTTAGCTGGGGATTGGTTACCTTTGAGAAATCTATTTATATGAATTCACTTTTGATTTTTTTGTGGACATTTGGATGAAACCTTGAGGGGACCTTGGTTTTAATTTCCATGGATATTTTTGAAAGTGGAGCGGGTTTGAAGGATGCATCTCAAGTTTGGATTTATTTTCCTTCTTTTGTCTCCTTCCTCCTTGATCGGTTGAACCTTCGTAGGACTTAAGATATGGATTTCATTTCTTGTTTTCTTGATTTATCTAAAAAAATATGGATCTATTTATATATTATAATTAGGTATTATATATGTACTTTCAATTTCTAGAAAATTTTAAAAGTTTTTAGTTATTTTTTGTAAAAATTACCTTGTGTTCTCGTAGGGTTTTTAGCAAAAGATTTTTGGAGATCTATCATTTAAATGACATAAATTTACTATAGGGTTTTTTTTGGTTGATTTATTATAAGGGAGCTTTAGATATTTCAAATGGGTATCTATTAGATTTTTTTTGTAGCGTCTAATTAATGCCCTATTATAGACATTTTGTCAGACTATACTTTTCCTTTTTTTGATCCCATTTTTTGGTCAAATGTATTTGTATCGTAGATTCTGGTATGATCATGTAAAAATATAAATTTGATATCAAATATGTTCCTCTATCTTATCTTCCATTTTGCATTAGTTTGGAGTATTTTTAATATGTTTTGTGAGAGTTACAACCATTTGAGTGAAGGAAGGCTTCAACCCTATCTAGGGTTTTATGTTTTAGAATAGAAGCCATAACTTTCGTTCCTGCCATTGGCTCTTTATAAAAATTGGATTTAGAGTCAGTAAATTATGTTTTCTAAATCTTAACTAAATTTATTGGATACATTATGTGTTTTTCAAAAGATGTGGGTGAATGTTCTTTGATGACTATTCTTTGCATTTAATCCTTTTTTGAAATATATTAGTTTAATAAGATTACCTAGTTTTAGGGGTTGTATGGTTATCAGAGGCTGATTGGATCATGTTTTTTTATTCAAATGTATTATTTTACTATGAATATGATTTTATTATGTATGGTGTATCTAGATGCATCTTTAAGTGTTTTTTGATTAATTTGAGTGCCAAATAAAGGGTTTAGGATTATCTAGTAGACTAGGGACAATTGTTGGTTTTCTAAACACAATCAATTGATGTTGTGGCGTTGTTATGAATTCCATTATGTTTTAATGTGGTTTCCTTATGCCTTCATAATATATATTTATGGGTAGAGAACCCAATTTATAAATCCTTCTATCGATGATCATGTCTCAATTAGTCCTAATTGCCTTATTGTTCATCCTTTTGTGTTGTAATTTTTGGGAAAGGTTATTGCCAAATTCAAAATATCCTAGTTGATTCATCTTGCATGGACATTGTATGTGTCTTAATGTTGACCTCTAAATCAGATACAACACAACATAGTCATTTCTCAATCTTTGAATTGCAAAGATGAACATGAATTGCTCATTCTACAATATTGATCGCATCGACTTGTTGCCTTCTATTTAGTTGGGGTGTTTAATTACTCTCAGAATGAGAGCCAAAAACCATAGACCATTGCTAAAATGGAGGATTTGAAAGCTTTGAAAACTAAAATGAAATTTATTCTATATGAGAGATACAATTGTAATCTAGGAATGAAGATGCAGATTTTAAGCTAAGAAACTTGAAAGAGATAACAGAATTAAGCTACTTGATAGTAAATAAACTAAATTGAAATGAAGAATACCATTAAGCTAAATGAGATTACACTAAATATGCAATACAAGCTTGGAAATATGAGAGAATTGAGACAAGTACTCTAAAAATTGTCCTCACAAATGAAGGAAAGAAGGTCCATAATATAGAAATGCCTGAAGAGAGGATGAAGATTTTATTGGGAAGAAACGGATAACTCTTCATCTTCATGGAGATAGGTGAGATAAATATGAAGGAATTATTTAATTAAATAAATGAATTATTGCCACATGGGTGGCTTTTTACTTTGTTTGAGTTATTAAATTCAAGTGGAGATAATCCATTCAAATAACCAAATAATATTTAATTCCCTTGATGTGTATTAGCTAAAGGGGGTGGGAATAATTTAATTTAAAAGCACTTAGGACTTTAGAATTAAATTAATTAATCATAGGGATTTTTTAGCTAATAAATCTTGAAAATTTAGGAATGAAATATGGTGTAAGATTTATGTAAATTTAGGTTTTCTTAATTTGAGACTAATTCAATTAAAGACAATTAGGAAGGAGAATTTCCCTAGTACAATAGGACTTCGATGCTGAGAATTTGAAGAAATGCACCAAAATTGATTAGAATTGTAAGATGCCAATTTTGGGCTGTTACATTTTACCCCTCTTTCAATTGATGTGCGAACAATGCGTTGATTCAAAGAATAGTCTAATGTGATAGATGTAGATTTTGGGAGTCTAGGTTAGGTTACAAGGACACATATCAGATCGAGAAGTAGAACCATATTCAGAACGAAGCATGATTCTCCAAAGTATAAGATAGATTGCGAAGACAATGGTCCAAATACTAATTGAGAGAAGATTGGAATCGGGGTTAGATTGCCCCAATGTCCACTGATAGCTGATGAAGATTTAGGACTATCTCTAGAATTAGGGTTAGATTTCCCCCATATGAAGGTTATCCCTTCGAGATCCCAGCTAGCTTGCCCAGATAACAATCGAAAAGAGCTTTTGAGAGTCATCTTCAGAATGAAGCATGAATTTCAGGAATTACGGTTATATTGCCCTAATAACCATGGGATTTTGAGGATCATCTCTAGAACAAAGCTTGATCCTTGAGGATCCGAGTTGGATTTCTCAGATACCTAGAAAGATAGATGACAAGATGACAAGATGTGAGGCATCAAGATTCCCCCAGAGATTCAAGACCATGAAATATACGATTTTGACTATAAGGTATGAAATACTGAATATGCCCCAAGTGATGAGATGCCCCTAGAAATTGGGTTTTTGATTCAGATCAAATTGATTCAATAATGATAAAAAAAGATTCAATGATGCAATCATCCTGCCCCCTCGGGAGCAAAATCGAAAGATGACACAACAACAAGATGATCGACAATAAAATATTGCAGATAGAAGTAAAATTGAAGATCCAAAGGAATTTAGAGATAGATCAAGAGAAGGAAGAATCAATTTAGAGCGATCAGGAGGTCTTGTTGACTAGGTTTGACCATAGTTGACCAATTTTGACTAGAATTGACTAGAGTTGACTTTTGATGAAAAGATTGCAGAAGCTAATAAAATGATGACGAGAGATGATTCTGAAAATAAAGCGATGCCAGAAAGTTAACTGCACAAGCGACGGAGCACGTTGGTCCCAAAAAAATTTAAATGCGATTTTGAGCTACTTAGGAGTGTCAAATTTTGATTTGGATCATGAAAAATGGATTCAGAACCAGAAAATTGTGCAGTCAACAGGAATCCAAGACAAAAGATGAGAACCTTTGAAGAATAAGAAGGCAATGAAGAGAACACCAAAATTATTGATATGCAAGTTTAAAATGCAAATGCAAGCCTCAGCTAAATGCAACCCTGGGACTTGGTTGTTGGACTCATCACATAATTATCATCATCGAGTTTTAGAACATCAGAGTCAATACAATCCTTACTGGTGCCAATGCAACCATTAGAATATGAATATGACTTTCATCAGATAAAATGTAGGAAACAAACATAAGCACCAAGGCACAAAAGCCAAGATGACCTCAACATTGTTTCCAATTAATGTTGCAAGAGTACACCAGTATTGAGGCATTCAAAGCCAAGATAACCATGAGTGCGGTCATGTGTAAAAAAATAGAGAAATAACAATCAAGGAGATAGTACCAACCTCACCATGGCGTACAAATAAACATGATCGAGGAATGTGAGGCTTTTCCACCTTAGTGTGGGAGCTCTTATCACATACACCCTGTCTATTTGACATTGCCAAATCATCAGAACTACACCAACAAGAAGTAGACAAAAGAAAATATCAATGAAAACCATGAGAAGAGACAACATACAAAGAAAGAGTCAATCATAGCTCACCATGTTTCAAAGTTTACGAATGTGCATTTGTTTTAGGGGTGTTGAAAAATGTTGTTGTGCTTGTGAGTGCACTATGTTTGATTGCTATCGAGAGATGTTTATGTGGTGATGTCCAATGTGTCAAAAGATAGTGTTGAAAAACACTGATGTGTTCAAAGATAGTGTTGAAAAACACCATTTATGGGGTGTTAAGAAATACCAGTTTGTGCCAGTAGATAGTTGTCTTTGAGAACTGACAATATTACTAACTCGAGTGTAAACCAAAGATGTGATCAAAGTGGGGAGCCATGCCCCAAAGTAATGAACATTGATGACTGACTTGACTCATATAGAGGGGATGAATCCAAGTGGATTTCCCCCAAGCTATGATGCTGGGGTCATGTCAAGTCAGGTAGGATCTTGAAAAGACCCAAAGTTTCATGAAAGTGACTGAAAGATATGTACAGACTAAAGAAAAGCATGCAAAGACTGAATATCAATAGATAGAGCATTTGGGTATAACTCCAACTGTAATAGATTGATTTCAAATATGCAGATAGTGAGTTGATGTGAAAAATCTCAATAGTATAGTGATAGTAAGCAGACACAGTGAGAATCACTGGTGACTGACACAAGAAATATTCTCAAGTATAAAGATCAGCGTGAGATTTAGGCATCAACAAGTAGACTCAGTGAGGACCACTGGTGACTGATGCAAAGAGGAGAGAGAATCCAAAAAGGTAGGACAATTCCCCCTAGACCAGGAAGATACCCCTGAGTGTGACCAGTTTCAGTCCATGTGAAGTCGAGAAAAATCTTGAAAATAACTGAGAGCAAATGCATGAGCGAGCAAAATAAAGTAGGAAAGGAAACTAAAGCAGAAAAGTGGGAGAGCAAACTGCAAGATAGCTAAGGGATGCCGTGATAGATATAGCATTGTGAAACAAGAGGCACCTATTTACTAGGTTTTCACCATCTTAGTAGAAATTCTATTTTTTCTACCATGATGCCTATTTACTAGGTTTTCATCAATGACACATTTTTCTCTTTTTTCCTTTTTTTTGTATTTTTCATTTTTTTTATTTTTTTTGTATTTTTGTATTTTTTTCATTTTTTCAATTTTTTTGGCATTATCAAGGCGCCTGTTTACCAGGTTTTCACCAGGATAATGGATACATCAAAGCACATGTTTGCCAGGTTTTCACTAAGATGATCATTTT
The DNA here is from genome assembly GCA_018584345.1 of Thuja plicata. NCBI lineage: Eukaryota > Viridiplantae > Streptophyta > Pinopsida > Cupressales > Cupressaceae > Thuja > Thuja plicata. The sequence goes on from MU226669.1 coordinate 1,265,851, forward strand.
TTTCAGGACATTTTTACAATTTTTAGGATTTTCTTAGAATAGAGTATGTACATGAGCATTCAGAAGACATCTCAACTGTAGAACTTCTTCAGATGAAGAGCATTGATAGGCTCTTTTAGTTGTTCCCCCTCTGTGGTAGAGAGATGGTAAGTGCCAGACTCAAATACTGCAGTGATAACATACAAACCAAGCCCGTTTGGTTCAAATTTTCATTTTTGGACCCACTGCTATTAATTCTTGGGGTTCTCTCTCAGCACGAGATCACCCATTTGAAATTCCCTTGGTATGACCTTCTTGTTGTAGCTTTTAGATATTATCTTCTAATATGCTTAGAGATGATCGCATGCCACTTTTTGACATTCATCCAGTAGTTCTAGTTCTTGAAGCTAAGATATTTTGATATCATCATCAGTAATGAGGCCCTTCAGAGAGACTCACAAGGTAGGAATCTCAACCTCAATAGGAAGAACTACATCTACACCATAAACTAGAGAAAAGGGTGTGGCCCCTTCTTGTGTTTGTATACTGGTGCAGTAAGCCCATAAAGTTGGATTAATTTGGAGATGCTAGTCTCATCTAGATTTGTGTACTGTGTAGTGTAAGATCTTGAGAATAGTCTTATTTGAAGTTTCTGCCTGTCCATTACCCTGGGGATAATAGATAGAAGACCAGTGCTAAATAATTATGAACTTAGCCCATAATTCTTTTAGATCCTTGTTCTTGAATTGCCCCCCATTGTCAGTGACTATTGATGAGGGTACACAATATCTGTAGATGATGTAGTTTAGTATAAACATGGCCATAGACTTTCCATTAGGTATGATGAGGGGCACTACCTCAACCCATTTGGTAAAATAGTCTATAGAAGTATTGATATATTTATGTCCCTTTTAAGAAGATGGATGTATCTGACCCACCAAGTCAAAGGTCCACTGCTGAAATGGCCAAAAATTGATGAAAGGAATGAGTTCCTTGGCAAGAGCATGGATCAAATTTCCATGAAGCTGGCACTATTTACAAGATTTAGCAAATTGTGTAGCTTCTTTATCCATATCCATCCAATAGTAATCATCTCTAATAAGTTTGTGAGCCATTGTCAGGCCATTTGAGTAAGACCCACAGATGCCTTCATGCACCTGTACTAACACACACTTGGACTCATCAGGTTCTAAACACCTAAGGAGGGTACTATCTAGACCTCACCTATATAAGTCATTAGCTATGATGACAAACTGTGAAGCACTACAGATTAGGTGACATTTCTCATTTTGGGTGTAAGTGTCTAGAATGATCTGGTCATGAAGGTAGGAGTAAATATGGTGGTAGCAGGATGAGTCATGTCTAATGACTGAATGGATCATCTGGGATTCAGGGGAATTATAAGCAGGGTAGCATAACATCTCCACTAGAAATTCATGTCAAAAGTAATTTTCTATCATTTGTAACATGGAAGCCAGAGTAGCCATGGCATTGGCTACTTTGTTATCAGCCCTTGGAATTTTTTGGAAAGTAATGTGTGCAAAGTATTTATTAACATCATCAACCATATTTTTATAAGGCACCAGTTTTTCATCTTTTGTTTGGTAGATATCATTCACCTAATTGATAACCAACTGTGAATCTCCAAAGACCTTTAGCTCATCACCATCCCATTCAATAGTGATCTTTAATCTATTAATCAAGACTTAATATTCAACAGTGTTATTTGTGCAAGGAAACAACATTTTGTAAGCCTTTGGTAATGAATATTGTTGAGGTGTAATGAACAAGATTCTGGCACTTGACCCCTGCTGGGTGAATGATCCATCCAAGAACATGGTCCATGCTTGATCTGTGAGAGACATGATAGAATCATCTGGCAACTCAATCCTTAATGGTTGATAGTCTATAATAGGTGCCTCAGCCTGCTGATCTACAATTGTTTACCCTTTGATAGCTTTTCTTTCCACATGCTCAATGTCAAATTCACTGAGTATCATGACCCACTTAGCTAATCTACTCGTGAGGGAAGATTTGTTGAGTAAGTACTTTAATGGAACAATTTTTCCAATGAGCCTTGTAGTGTGAGAAAGCATATAATGTCATAATTTCTGGAAAGCGAACACCATCGCCAAACAAGATTTCTCAATGACAAAGTAATTCATTTCAAAGGAGACTAATGTTCTGCTGATGTAATAGATTTCTCTTTCTTTATTGTTTTGATCTTCTTGGGCCAATAGAGAACCCAAAGATGTTTTTGTAGCTGAGATGTATAAGATTAATGGCTTCCCATAAATGGGAGGAGTTAATATAGGTGTATTAGCCAGATATTTTTTGATTTGTTGAAGACCATGGTCACATTATTTATTCCATTCATAGGTCACACCTTTACGTACAGTCTTCGTAAATGGTTGTGAATTGTCAGCTAGTTGTGAGATGAAGCACTGGATAGACTGAAGATGACCTTAAAGACCTCTCATTTGACTAATATTGCAAGGTGGAGGCATTTTCATGATAGCTTGCACCTTTTTAGGATCCAGTTCGATACCTTTTGTGGAGATGATATAACCAAGCAATTTTCTAGAAGTTACTCCAAATGCACATTTCTTAGGTTTGAGACATAGTCTAAACATTTCCTTACAATCTAGTATAGGGCCTAGATCAGTAAGATGTGCATTCGTATCCTTGCTTTTAGCAATGGTTTCATCAACATAATCCTCCATTTTTTTGTGCATCATATCATGAAATATAGTAGTGACTTCTCTCTAATACGTGGCTCCAACATTCTTGAGACCGAAAGGCATAACATTCCAGAAAAAAGTGCCCCATGCACAAGTGAAAGAAGTCTTTTATTGGTCCTTTGGGGAAATTTTAATTTTGTTTTAGCCAGAGAAATTGTCCATTAGGCAGTACATTTTGTACCCTGCTGTCATATCCACAATCATATCAATGTTGGGTAGTGGGAAATCATCTTTTGGACATGCCTTGTTTAAGTCCCTAAAGTCTGTGTAGACTCTGATAGATTTTTCATGCTTCAACACTGGAACTATGTTGGAGATCCATTCTTCATAGTCAATTTCTCTGATGAACCCAACTTTTAGGAGTTCCTCTAATTCCACCTTGACAAGTAGAGCGACATGTGGATGCATTTTTCTAATTTTTTTCTTGACTGGTTTTAATCCAAGAGCTATTGACAGGTGATGCATGATAAGATCGGGATTTACACCAGGAATGTTAGAGTATGTCCATGCAAAGTTTATCTTTTTCTCTTTGAATAAATCTGTGAATTCCTTGAGTTCTTATGTAGACAATGATTTAGCCACATGAATAATGTGTGGATGTTCTTCTGTACCCAAATTTACTGGCTGAGTTGGCTCAATTAGCACCAATGATCATTCCTAAAAATGACTCGGAAGTGCATCAAGTATCTCATCCTCAGGCACCTCAAAGATGTTTTCACCTTTGGATACATCTATTGTTTTTACTTTCTTCGGCTCTGACACTACCACAATGTGGTTTTAACCATCAGAGCGCCTATTATTTTTTTCTTTTGATTTTATGACTAAGATACTTGATATCACTTTCAGTCATGCTAACACTATCTTCTCTAGTGGAGGATGTTACACGTTCAACAATGTGGAGGTAACAGGATACAGAATAGTTTTTCTGGAATGTGAGGACTTCATTGGATGAGGAAGGGGAATTGGAGTCTATTAGCTCGAGATGTTAGAGTGAGAGAGAAGTGACGGGTTCAATTGCATTCATAGTATAATCATCAAAAGTGTGCACTAGTAAGCGGAGACCTAGAGCAATCTCATCCAAAGGTGTATTCAAATCCCTTTGACTCCTAGCAACCATAGTAGAAGACATGTTAACATCTATGGAATCAGACTCATTAGTCATTACACTAGACCCTTTATCTATGTTGAGAAGGTTTTCAGATGTATGTGTAGTATCAACACTCCTGTCAAAGGATCCTTCTAAAAGACTGTCAAACTCATATTCATAGGAATCTGTATCTAAAATCTGATAGGGATGTTTGCACCATGAAGGTTTGAGAGTTCTTGTGACACCAGCTTGTTCTTGTGCAAACTTCTCTTGAAACTATGATGGTATGTGTGAGTAAGAAAATACACCTTCATGAAATTAAGATTAGAGCAAACAATTCTATGGAAAGATAAAATAGAGTTAATCAAAGAATTGAAGCTAAGATCTATATCATCTCATGGTTCTCTATCCAAGCTTTGATAAGAGAGCTCTCAGGATTAATCTCTCTCAAGGAAAATCCTAGAACGAGATATCTATGAAAAAAAGAATGCTCAAATCTAGCTAGAATGGTAAAAAATGCTCCAAGATCATATACTAAAATAATAAATGCCCCTAAACATGATATGCTAAAATGCTATGCAAATGCTAAAACTCTCTCAAAAATCTCTCAAATGCTTCACATATGCTCTCAATGTGACTATAATAAGGATGCTTTTGCTCTTGAATTCTTGGATCCCAAACACAAAGGAAATGGCTTGTATTTATAGCATTTTCCCAAGGGTAGGGGGTAGAGTGAGTTGATCATGATCAAAGCTTGGTTAAGTCAAAATCTTTGAGGTGTTTGCAAATGGAGGGAAAGTTGGTTGGTTGTCTCAAAGAAATTAGGAATTAAATAACTCCATCATTTAATTATATTAGCCATGGAAGGGTGATTGGGTTGGATTTGATCTTTTTGATTTGAACTATACAACTGAAAAATCAATTGCATAATTTGATTAATCCCTTTAGGCTTGAATTTAATTATTTGATCATTTAATTTGATTTAAATTTTGTTCCTTTGATTTGATAAATGTCCATTTGATTTGCATTGAGATGATATTTTGAAGCATTTGGCTGAGATTTATAATTTGGGATGCTTGAGATACACCTGCTAAATTTTAGGTGTCTACAGTATGTATCATTCACCTTGGAAATCGGGGTCTTCTGACACTTTCCATTGTTTGTATGTCAGAGAAGTGAATGGAATAGTACCATTGGAGTCACTGTCAGCCTTGGATATACTCACATTTATTATGATGTCATCTGGATAAGCAAAGAAAGTTGCCAAATCTGGAGGAATTGGATAAGGAAAGTAATTCTCGTTAGAGCTATTCTCTACAGTGTCAACTATAGTTGTGCCCTCAGGTTCTGGTTCTAGTTCTGATCGAGGTTTAGATTCAGATACAAATTTGTTAATCCCTAGATAGAACAAGATCCTCTTGAAGCCTAAACCAGTTGTATCTTTCATCCTTCAACCTATAGCTTTAATAGGTTCAACTAGCCCATTACCATTCATCCCTATTGGACCAGTCCCTTTGTATCTAAAGTGTTTCATAATTTTAATACCTTCACTATTGGGATCTAGTTCATGAGCTTGGGTAGTATGTTCAAATATGTCCTTTCCTTTGTAAATCCAAGCTTTAATAGTTCTGTCCTCGTATTCATCTTCTAATGGTGTTGAAGCCCATAGAAAGGCACCATCATAAACTATTTTAGGAGTAGTAGAAGATTTATTGTTCTCAGAAGGTCCCCCATAAGAATGAGGAGATGGAGGTAGAGCTGCTAATGATAGCACAGGTTCTATTCGATACCCCCCCATGCCTATGTCTTTGATTTTTGAAGTCTATTCCATGTCTCTAAGCTCGACATCATAGAATTCTTTGTATTCTCTATTAGGAGGAACAAAACTATCAGCTGACTGGGTGAGCATATTACAAGAATGGCCCATATTACCAGGAAATGTCACTTCTGCACCATGGAAAGGAAACTTGATGCAATGATGATACGTAGAGGGAAAAACTTGCATTTCATGGATCCACAGTCTTCCCAACACGATGTTATAAGCAAGAGGAATGTCTAGCACATGACAAGTGACATCTCTTTCAATAGGTCCAGCCTGAATAGGTAGCACAACTAAACCTTTAGACATTCTTTCTTCTTCATCATAGGCTTTGATAGTAATTTTCTTACAGGAATCTATGTGATATTCATTGTAGCCTAGCTAAGTGAGAAAGTGAGCAGAGAAGATGTTGAGGCCAACACCATTATCAATAAGGATGCGACGGACATGCTTTTTTCCAATCATGACCTCTATATGCAAAGGAGCGTTATGCGGGTGGCTGATTGAATGGTCATCTTCTTCTGAGAAAGACTTATAGTGTGGTGAAGTCAAGTGACCCACTATATATTGAAACTAATCAACATTAATGGCTTTATCTAGAATCTGCTTGTGAGCAGGCGAGATCTTCAACAAATCATAGATGGTTATTTGAGCATTGGTTCTTTTCATCTAGTCAAGAATGCTATAATTAGCAGTAGGAGGCATGGGGACCATTTTCATGGTCTTATTGGTAGGGAAAAAAACAAATTTATCCATGGGTTGCTTTAGTGTGGATGTAGTAGCAGGAGGGTCAAGACCCTTGAGACTGATCTTAGTGAGGGATCTTGTAATGACATTTGTGCAATCCTAAGATGATTCAAGTTTAGACTAGTGAGACCCATGGATTCTTAAGACAAATGGGTTCTTAGGCTTAGCAGCATCCCCACTCCCCTTGATAGTAATCACATCACAATACTCAACTTTGACAGGTTTGATCATGTTGACGACATTGTCATTAGTGGTATGTGTGTAGTTAACCTTGGCATTATTGTTCTTAGTATTGGAAGACTCACCTTTCTTGTGAGGAGGAAAGGGATCTTTAAATGCTTGGTGATCTGAATTCTTATTATGATTATCCACAATATCACCATTATCAATCAGATCTTGAACATTATGGCACAACTAAAGACAAGTAGAAGTCTTATGACCCTTGTTCTGGTGATAGTCATAGTATACATTATCGTTCCACCAATGGGATTGTTGTTGCAGATCATATGGACGCTTTTCCAAAGGAGTGAGAACCTGGTTTTGCACCAAAGTCTTGTAAAATACATCAAGTGGTTCTCCCAAGGAAGTGAATTCATGCTTGGGTCAAGGGGCCCAAGGTTTGTTTGTAGAGAATCTGGAAGGTGGCTGAGTGTTTGTTGTAGCATTTTCAACAGTTTTGATCACTTGTATGCTAGAAGTAAGATTGAAAACTAGTTTTGAAGGAGTTGGGGTCACATTATCAACCAATCCATCATTCACAACATCCCTATTCTTGTTGACAAACTTCCCTTTATCTTTGTTGGAAGAGGAGGAACCTTGTTTGTTATCTTTGTACAAATTCAATTCTCCTTTCTTAACTGTAAACACCTCTATCCTCACAACTTGCTTAATCATGCTATCAAAATTGAGGGGACCTTGAAGTTGTACCTGATACCCAAAATTAGGAGTGAGATTGTCCAAGAAGATATCAAGTTTCTCATATTTTGGTATTTTACGAGGATACTTGGTGAAAAGTTGTCTCCATCTTTGTAGAAATGTCAGCAATGGCTCCCCTTTTCTCTGCTTGAGATTGCAAAGGTCCTTGATGTTGACAAAATGTTGTATGTTGTGAGAATAATGCTAGATAAAGAGATTTGTGATCTCATCAAAAGTCTTAATGTCGGTGGGTAGTCAAGAAAACCACTCCATGGTAGGTCAACCCAGACTTCAGGGAAGGAGATGCATTAAATAAGTTTGATCATGAATGAATTCCATAGATAGGGCCCTAAATTATCTTAGATGTTCTTGAGGATTGGTGGTACCCAGATATTTACCATACTTAGGGAGTTCCACACCCTTGGGAAAAGGTGGCATATGAAGACTCCTATCAAAAGGAAAAGGAAAAGTACTCTATATCATGAATTATTGTGTGGGTTTGGCCTTATCCTTTATAAGTTGGCTAATTTGGTTTCACATATCTTGAATAATCTTTTGTAATTTGGTAGTCTTAGTCTCTTCCTCTTTAGTCACAAGTGTTTCCACTTTGAAAAATGGGGGTAGCTTAATTCCTTGGTTTGCCAATTCTAGAAAATATTTCTCTTTATCTTCTGCAAGGAGAATTTCCATCATCTTGATGAGAGCCTTATTAGATTTTGCAGCATCTATGTCATTTTGAGTTATCAGATCATCATCATTACAGAGGATCTCATAAATGCTTGGGTTTTGATCTTGACTCTGGTCATGTGGAGGAGGACAATGGTGATGTTGATCACCTTTTTGACCCTATTCATTTTGAGATGATCATGGGCCTCACTATTTTGACCTTGTAGGAAGTTGAAAGGGCCTCCCATGTTTCTGATGTGGGATTGTGTTGTGTGCACAGGTTCAGTGCGAGTGTGTGTATTGAGCTGAGAGTTTGTGGCCAATGTAACTTTTGGTGGGTCAAAGGGGTCGATGGGTTCAAAAGGATCAATAGGTTCACAAGGATTGATAGGACCAAAAATATTTCTATGATCAAAATTGTCAATAAGGTAGCAAGGATCATCAATATGGTCGACCCAAGTAGGTGACCTTCCAAATTTTTGTTGATCTGGAAGAAATGAGTTATGTTGATCTTGAAACAATGGTTTAGGTTGTCTTTGAAACAAGGGATTATAACACTGCTGGAACATTGGTCTCTGATTTGGACTGGGACCTATACTGAATGGAGAAGAGGAACATGAGGATCCTTCTTGACTATTATATTGAACAATAGGCTTGGAATGACCTCTTCCTTGATTACTGGATCTACCTCTACCTATTCCAAAACCACGAATGGTAAATACATTGCCTCTTCTATTCGTAATAGGCATAGACGAAGATGAAACGAGAGAGGACTTAGGATCCAACTTAGAAATCTATTTCTAGAAATAGTGAAAAGGAGATAAAGGCTAGAACAGCCAAGATGTGAAAAGCACCTGACATGAATCATTGAGAGTATGGCTAGAATAGCTGAGATGTGACTATCGCATCGTAGGGTACAAAAAGAATTGAAAGGTAGGACAAAGAAGAAAGAGAAAAAATGAGTTTGAGAAAGAATCGGTTAGTTTGCAACTTGAGACAATCAATTTCATACTATAGATAATAGTGAAACAGGCAATTAGATCTCAGACAAAAATTAGATCAGGCAAAAAACTCATCAGTCAATGGTAAATAGCTCACTATTTTAGGACACCTAGGTATAGATTCATGAGAGAAAGTTCTAGTTTGCGCGAGGAAATGCTTAACTACATGCAAGAAAATGAAAGCTCACGTGAGGAAATGATCATTTTCTGGGATCTCCCGTGAGAAAACTCTAGGTTTTGATAGATCGACTTAGTTTTCAAGACAAAAGTCAAATTTTGAGACACAGTCAGGACTGTTCTCTAACAAAATTTCAAGATTTAGGACGGTTTTATGACAGTTTAGATCAGCAATCTTAGTTTGAATGTGACAAGAAATTGTTAACAAGCACAAATTTTTGATCAAGCAATAGTGATGCAAGAAGTAGTTGCAAAAAGTTCTACCAAGGACAAGGCAACTTGGCAGAATCATAGGAGTCTTTGTTTAATCATGATTGTATAGTTTAAGACTTGAAATAAGCACTTAGTTATCCATACAAAAAAATGGTAGAGAAGACAAGATTTGTGCCTCACTAGCTTATGTGTATTCGTGCACCTCACATAGATGTGTCACCCCCTAGAGGGTGCCCTTATTTTTGGTGTTTCCAAGGACTAAATAATATATATTCAAAGGTTATCCTTAAATCAGGGGCCATCATCATATACCCCTTCAAGCATCTAGGTGCATACCTATGTTTTGAATGTAGGGGAGAGATTCATCCCCCTCCCTATGCAAAGATTATGTCTTCTTTCGGAGGTGATCTAGGTAGGCAACTAACTAAGAAAATTTTTAGTAGGCTTTCATTCACAATAACCTTTGGTGTCCCCGATACAAGGCTAGGGCCTCGCAGCCACACCAACACTTGAAATTCATACACCCCCGCAAGAAGGGATAGGAGTGGCATCGCTCAGTACAACAGACAAGGCTTTCTCAAGATGATAGTCAGAATCATGAGAAAGAAGTTACCATGGCTTTGGATTCTTTGGACTTGACAAACCATACTTTATTATAGTGAGGTGGAATCACTGGCAATAGGTGTGTACTCACTTGAGTCATTCCCAGATGTTCAAATTCCGGTAGGCCCTCTAAAGGTGACACAAAACTTGGCTCAAATTCGAGGGTTGGATTTTCTGATTCTCTCAAATAGAGAAGAGCATACTTCTCTACCTCTTCACCTTACCCAAACACGCAAGAAATATTCATCATCGAGATAACTCTCTTCCAACCAATTCACAAGCTTTTGGGTTTCTGATTCTCTCAAAGAGAGAAGAGCATAATCCCCTGACAAGTGAACATGCTAAAGGTTGGTTAAATTTCCTTGCTTCCCTAGGTCCCCATCATGTTAGCAATGTCTGGGTCTCAGATTCATCCATGGGCATCACTTCCATGTACTGAAGAGCCTATTCCTCTATTTTTCTATCAAGATTCCCAAGAAATTTTAACAAGGCCCTAGTTATACTATGTGATGAAAGCAATAAACAAGCACAATGTTTTTAAAATGATCTTCGACAACCATCTTGCAAGAAAACCATTGGCAAGTTTATGTCTTTATCAAGCGACCTGCAGCCCATTGTTACGCTGTCAAAGAAATCAGAGAGATAAAAACAATAGCATGTGAAACTAATCAAGAAAACTATAATAGTAATTACAGAAACTATAAAATTCTAGAGATTGTCACCAAGTCTCATGTGAGGAAGTACAAGGCTTCATGCGAGGAAATGCAATAGCTAGCATGAGAAAGTGCTTTGTCATGCAAGAGATCGCTAATTAAAGACAAACTTCATTTGGTACGCTTAGAATTATCGCATTAGAATCCATACATATAGAAGTACAGACGTACAACAGAGTACAAAATTTTGTCAAAATTTTTTTGAGAGTGAGGTCAGAAATCAATTTTCTGCCCCACGGTGGGCACCAAAATGTATGCGTCTGAATGTTGACCTCTTAATCAGCCACAACAGAACATAGTCATTTCTGAATCATTGAATCGCAAAGATAAACATGAATTGCTCATTCCACAATATCAATCGAATCGACTTGTTGCCTCCTATTTAGTTGGGGTGTTTAATTACTTTCAAAATGAGAGCCAAGAACCATAGACCATTTCTAAAATGGAGGATTTGAAAGCTTTGAAAACTAAAATGAAATTTATTCTATATGAGAGATGCAATTTTAATCTAGGAATGAAGATGCAGATTTTAAGCTAAGAAACTTGAAAGAGATAACATAATTAAGCTATTTGATAGTAAACAAACTAAATTGAAATGAAGAATTCCATTAAGCTAATTGATATGACACTAAATATGCAATAAAATCTTGGAAATATGAGATAATCGAGATAATAATTCACTATAGTTTTGGTACTCTAAAAATTGTCCTCCCAAATTAAGGAAAGAAGGTCCATAATATAGAAAATTCTGAAGCAAGGATGAAGAGTTTCTTGGGAAGAAATGGCTGACTCTTCATCTTCATGGAAGAAGGTGAGACAAATATGAATGAATTATTCAATTAAATGAATAAATTATTTCCACATGGGTGGCTTTTTTACTTTGTTTGAAATATTAAATTCAAGTGAGGATAATCCATTCAAATAACCAAATAATATTTAATTCCCTTGTTGTGTATTAGCTAAAGGGGGTGGGATTAATTTAATTTAAAAGCACTTAGGACTTTAGAATTAAATGAATTAATCATAGGGATTTTTTAGGTAATAAATATTGAAAATTGGGGAATTAAATATGGTGTAATATTTATACAAATTTAGGTTTTCTACATTTGAGACTAAGTCAATTAAAGACAATTAGGAAGGAGAATTTTCCTAGTATGATAGGACTTCGATGATGAGAATTTGAAGAAATGCACCAAAATTGATTAGAATAGTAAGGTGCCAATTTTGGGGTGTTATAGACATTAGTTTATATATCCTAGCATAGGAGAGTGGACCTCTTTGGAGCCATGTGGTTGGATGTTTAATCTTATTATATTGAGGCATTGTTCATGGTTCTATGGATGATCCTAGTGTTGCTTCCTTAAAAAATTCTATATGAAGACTTTTCTATTGTAATATGTATCTTGTACTTGATGTAATAAGTATTTATGTATTTTTAAGCTTCTTAATAGAGACATCTATAAATGATCAATGTTTTAATGTGATCTACCTTAAGAAGTGTAAGGAATGGGTAGATCTAGGTGAAAGAAAAGGGAAAACATTATATGTTATCTATGCTAAAGGAAAGTTGATTGTTATGCTTGATCATGCATCTTTTATTACATAATATGCCCATTTAAAAATGAAATGAACTTAAACTTAGGATTAAATATTGTATCTATTAATGAGTGTTTTATCTCTTGAAGAAAAGGGTTCAAAAGAAGTTACATTGAACTGATGAAATGAGATAGTATCTTGATTGTATCATTCAAATGATGGTTATGTTTACTCATTGCCTCTAAAGTTGTCTGGAGTACTTAAATATATAGGATATTGTTTATCTTAATGATTTTTAATCTATCTTACCTCAATGCTCAAATGAGAAATGATATAAAAAATTTTTTATGTAATATTGGTGATGATTTTGTGGAAAGAAGATCTTTATGTACTTATTGTCCTTTTACCTAGTATGAACATGTTTTTTATAAAGGAACTAAAGATACGTTTATCTAAATTAAAATGTTTAAATTATGATGATGCAAATAAAAAGAAATTTTAATAATGCATATTAGGAATTAGGGATCATTAATGTGACATAGGCGAACGAATGGTTACATTAAAGGTTAACTTTCCTAGATGAATTTTAATATGTAAACCATCTTTTTGTTTATTTTAAATTTATGAGATAGGAATATTTACTGGGTGCACTAAAATGAATCTAGAATAATGTAGTTTAGGAATATCACATAATGGATTGGTTCTAGTTGTTAATTATAAATGTTAGGAAATCTTTGGAGGACATAGGTTGAATTAGATCTTAAATTATATGTTATGTGGTTTAAAAAAATTATATTCATGTTCATTAATTAGGCAATCATTGTAAAGTATTTTCGTGATGGTTGTTTTAAAAAAAAATTACCTACAACTTTTGTGGTTCGAAGCTTTGTCCTTCTAGGTTCTCTAGCGATCCGTTACATCTAGTAATGAAGCCATTGGTTGCCACAATGGGAACTCTCAGACTTGTATCTCACTTATTCCTCAATGCTTTGCATAGTTTACTTTTGATTTTATCATTGTATTAGTAAGATATGATCGTAGATATAAGAACTATGTTCTTGGTATTCGTGCTACTTTTTATTTGCAAAATTATACTTATTCTTCTATGACTAATCTATCTCACATCAATTACTTATGTTTTTCATTTCTAAGATTTATTAATGAGTCTCTTGAGTACATTAATAGATAGTGGAGATTTTTCTAATAAATAAATGTAAATGAATTCCTCATACTTTAATGTCACCTTCTGGTTATACTCTTGGAAATACTCAAAGTATTATGATAAGTTGTTATGTACCTTAAGTTTTGGTAGTAGCTAAGCTTACCTCCTAATCCTACCTCTAAAACTTGTCATTATAAGTCCTTGTTATAGTGATTATAAGTTACTTGATTTATTTGAAAAGGCTTAACACTCTATTTTCCTATAAATGCTAAATTTACATCATAATTACTACATCTGATCAATTATTGTACTTAATGAGAACTTACAAGTTGGAATTGAATTTATTGCATTTAAAAAAGGGGTAATATATTAGAATGGTAGTACTTTGGTGCAGGAGCACCTACGCGAAATTCAGTCCCAAAGTTTTTGTAGTATCTTGTACTGACCCTAGACAAGTGAGTAGGTTTCAATTTGACCTTAGAAGGTCTTGCAAAGAGTTCTCCTAGGTGGATTATAATAGGTTCAATATAACATAGAAGTTTATTTCTTTCTAGTTGATAAAGCTAGTTTAGGCCTAAGGTTGGCAAATGAGTTTAAAAGTGTCTAAAATATTTTAAGTCATAGGAAAGGGTAGGATAGTGCCTAAAATGGTTCCTAGATTCATTCTACACCATTCTAGGTCAAATAGAGACCTTTAGACTATAATTATGGAAAAAGATGTAATGTTGTCATAATGTTGCTTGACAACATTTTAGCAACTTTTTATGTTGCTTGACAACAAATGGAAATAATGGATTCCTTTGAAGGAAAAATGATGGGTAGTTTCGATAATGGCCTAGAATAATGGGCATGGCATGTTAAGGAAAAAAAAAGGTCCCATTTCCCAAGGCATTGTGTGGGGAAGTTTAATTTTGGAAGTGAATGAAATCTCTGTGTTCTGGTTTTCAGTAATAGTGAACTTGCATTGAGTGTGAATGTGATAAGATAGATTGAAGTGCGAAAATTAGTTTTTGTTCTGCATATAAGCTATAATCCTAAGTAATTTCTATTGAGTAGCATAGTGGTTTTGAGTTCATTTATTTAGCTTAGTAAATTTTTTGTATTTAGTATAGTTGCTAGTGTAGTTTAGGGAGTTTTTTTTGTTTCATGGCCCCCCCATAGAATCCAACCATGGAAATCATCTAGATCTAGATGAATATGGTAGGGAGCCTCTTTACATTGTAAATAGGCAGGTAGGAGGTTTGACAAGACAATTTTCTATTTTTGAGGTCATGCCCTAGGCAAGCATTGAGTGTCTAGTTAGTGGTTTGACATAGTGAAATAGGTATGAATTTGTAGGGGAATGAGTGAGTGCTCCAAAAAAAGTGTTGTTTCAGAGAGGAAGTAGTCCTATAGACATCTAAAAGTGAGACTAGGCCTTTTCAAATTCAACATGGTAAATTTCTAGGTAGAAATGAGTGGAATGCACATTTCTAGCCTAATTAGCATTATTAGACCTGCATTTCAGGAATCCATTGTATGGATGACCTAGGAGCCTAAGACAACAAAAATATGGATGACCTAGGAGCCTAAGGAATCACATGAATTCCTTTTATTTTAAGACACTTACTTTATTATGACATTTTTTAGAAAGTCTTTAACGAAGGCATTAAATTATTATATACCAATGCAAGTCTTTGGATAAATTTCCCACATTGTATAAATTTGCATGACACAAAACTATAAAATGTCTTTAAGTTATTCGGATGTAAAAGGTTAGTGGCATTACTTGTTATGGATTTTGCTAGCATGTTAGTAAGGTGAATCAAAAAACATATTTTATAGGTTTTTCATTTGAAACTTTGGCTTATCTTGAGGTAGGGCACATTTTTCAGAAAAAATGACACCTTTTGGAAGAAAGTATTTTTGTTTTTCTTGAAGAAAATATTTTTGAAAGTTATGTTAATAATGACTAGAGGCTGAGAGAAAAAAAAAAAAGATGTGAAACGATGTAGTAGACCATGAAGAATTCAATGGTTTTTATCTGCAAAATTTTGTGAAAAAATGTCTTCCTTCCTAGTTTTTTTTTTCATTTAATTAGTAATTATTGTTTCTGTGTGTTAAAGATTTAATCTCTCCTTTCTTAATTAAAATTTTGATAATTATTGAGGACACTTGTTTTCTTATAATTTTGTTGTGGTTTGTATTTTGTCTATGGAAATTCATCCTTTTTAGGGTTTGGTTTCTTGACTTAATAGAGATTAGTTTGTCAAAATAACTTTGTCATAGTATCTATTCTTTTATCTAATCCCTAGATATTTTCTATTTGATTATTTTTTCAGAATTTGTTAAGAGTTGAAGCTCTAAAAGTGTCTAAAGACAAGATTTTTTTAATATGTTAATGAACCCTAAGTAGTGTTACATGCAGAGTCCTCTCTTTGGTCAAATATTTCATGGAGGTTAAGTTGTTAACCCTAGTAGTTATACTACAGTTATCTTACTTGTTTTTCATTTCATCTAAACGCTACACAAGGGGTTTCTTGTTATTGTTGATGCTTGTTGATATACTTTGTTTTTAATATTGTATTTACCTTAGTGTTAGTTTATCATTTGAGTTACTCTGATTTTAACTTGACTACACTTTGGTAAATAAATATAGCTAAAGATACCACTACACATTTGATGTATAGATAGGTAAATAATAATTGGATTTGATACAATCACATATGTGCAAAGCCAATTCTATCTTTCAAATTAGTTTTATGGCAGCCATATTAATCAATTAAAATCTAAGAAACATTATGTAAACATAATGATGAGGACATTATTTTGGGTACAAAGAAAGAATTTGTTTATTTAACAAACATTCATTTCTTATTCAGTTCATTGTGAAAATTTATTTAATCAGATATATATTTGTAAGGATGTTGTCTTCCAGATTCAATATGATAAATTGTTTGGTACAAATATTTAGGCGTATGAATAATGTATTTTATTGAATTATGATCTGACAAATCTTTTTCACATATCCTAAATCTGTATAAAAATCATAAATTTTAATGGTGAGACATTGTAAAACGAATGAGGAATTGTAAGTCCACAATGATGTTGACAAGGTCAGTGAACCATTTCTATCAATGAGACACATATATTAGCCATCGAGGTATCTTTAATAGTGAGATAGCACAGCCAGTGAGGCACTTGTAAAAAAAAGAATTTTCTATTAAGCAAGTAAGGAATTTTGAGTTGTTTTACTCCTGAGGAGGGTCTCCACTTAGGACATCCCTTCTGGTATTTTATTGTTGTTATATTTGATGTGTTTTTTGTCATTCGGTATTTAAGTTCATTTAATTTTTCTTGATACCAATTCATTACCTTTTAAGTTTACATTTATATTTCACCATGTAAATAAGATCAAAAGGGTTCTTAAATTTAACACTTTTGTTATGTTATAAAGGTTACCTAAGCTCTTGTCAAATTGGCATACCATTCATTCACCATCCTCTTAGTGGTATTGTACTCCAAGAACCCTATCTCCTCAACTGCCTATTTCAATATTGTCTCTTTCTCCCATATACATAACACCTAAGGCATTAGCTTCCTAGGGATTCTAATACCCACCCATCTTCTACAATTCTTGGTTGTGATGTAGTACATCAACACTTTTACTATTTGGCTTATATCATATTTTTAGTTAGATGATGATGATTTTGTTATGATGATTTGATGTATAAATAGTTTTTATTGACCCTGTACATACATGTGTATGGATGAAGTGCATGTTTTTATGTTTCTATTTGATGTGCTTGATATGGTGTGGGACTGAGTCATACTTAATTTCTTGTTATATCCACATGATGTACCGTTATAGTGAATAACATGTTTCCTCATTACTGAACCATAGCTCAGGTGTGTGGATATATGATTACTAGGTGTCAACATGACCTTGTTGCACCATTTATATGCCAGAAGGTTCAGAAATGGAAACGAAAAGATAGAGCGTACCAAATGACATTGTTAGAAGGGAAATATTTTCTTTTATTGCAAGTATTGTGAGATAGGTTGATGAGATATCATTTAATCAATTGTTGAGATACATGTTGTATTCTCATTCTAGCATTCCTCCACCTGCACAGGATGCATCCTCCAGTGACGATCCATACCAGATAAAAGACATACCATCTCCCCTAGGGGTTGTAGCTTTATCATATTTGTACCATTTTCATTGTATGAGACCATGTATATATATTGATCATCTTTCCATGTATCATGCTTTAAAAATAATCAGGGGGGTTCCTCTCAGGGAGGTTCCATCATTTATCACCACTATTCTTAGTAGATCTACTCGATCAGGTTATCAAGGTATACAAAGATAGGGGGATATTCTTGCACCACCTACAACTCCTCAATATATAGTATTTGATGATGATGCTCCTCCTTAGGGTAGTCAGGTCATGTCATCACATCATTGTCATTATCTTTTTACAACCTTGCTTACTCATGACTAGATTGATCCCATAGAGGTGTCCTTATATGATTCTGATTTGAAAGATATTGGGAGAGAATTACACGTAGCTACGACATATATTTATTTAAATGTTAACTTTATTCAAAAAAATTGCACATGAATGTGTTCAAGTATAAATAATTTACATATTTATTCTAGGTTATTATCAATATTATCACACCATATGGAGATTTACAAACACCTGACGATCTTGTGCATGATGGCGCACATAAAATTTAGACATTTGTACATATTTATTTTTTCTTAAATAAATATTTAATTAATTGTACATGTATGCATTACACACATATATTTCTTTTATAGCTCACAGAGATCTGGAGAAAGTGGATAATCATCAGTTCATGGATCAGAACATGCATTAATGTATAGATGTGATTTTATATGCTACTACACATATACAACTATGTTCTTAATATTAACGTACATTGTTTTTATTTATAAAAAAAAGAGATGTAAAATTAATTTTGATATTAACAATTATATATATATATATATATATA
>MU226669.1:1285211-1300011 GCA_018584345.1 Thuja plicata
TGGGGAACCAAGTGTGGGCAGGGTAAAATCATTGAAACCCTCATTTACATAAAAAACAAACTTACAAATACACCAAACCATGGCTTCACTATGGGTCCTACAATGACCCTAAAAATAGGGTGAAGGTGGACCAAGTACCATATGGGGAGAAAGCCAAACAACCAAGGATATCAATGTCTTCACAAGGCTTCGATGCAAAACCAAAATAATCTCTCTTTTTACACATCTTCAACCCTTATGTCCCCCGAGACAACAATCCATAGCTACGATTTTTATAAACCCAAAATGCATTAAAAAAGGGTTTATGGAGCCTATACTCCATGTTTTCTCCCTTTCCTCTTTAAGGAGAGACTCTACACCCATGGGCTTTCCTAAGATGTTTCACTCTTAAGGTTACTCTTCCCTACCAAGGGTGAGTGCCTTGAGACTCCATTAAAAAAAAAATCAACACATTACAAAGGAAATCACAACACAATAAGAGATGCAAAACAAGACTTCCATTACCACACTCAACACAATCTGAACCTATCATATTGCAACAATTTTGCACATTTCACATAAAAAAAACATGAGTAGAGATTCACCAACCTAGATACAAAGCTTAAGGAAAGAGTGTTGAAGAAGAGATCATTTTGACCAAGTCTTTTCTTTCCCTAAATCTTCACTAATTCTATAAATTCTCTAAGATAGAGAGTGGGTATTCAAACTTCTAACAATAGAGTGTCTCTACTAAAAATGCCTCTACACATTATCCACAATTATCTTGGAATAAGGTATGTGTCCTATTGGTTTTATCTTCCCAAAACTTCTTACAAGCTTACCAAAAGTGGGTCTTAGAAAAGGTAGTTCTCAAATAGTGGGAAAAGTATTTTCATCCAAATCGAGGGGTTGTCTAACCAAGACCATGCATACAAAAGTTGATTTTCATACATCTTGATAATCCAACTTTGGGAAGGGTATTCTAGTTAAATATGATTTATCCTAGGGATAAAAAATGATTCTTACACATACGTTTATAGAGTGGGCTTCCTTAAAAAGGCCCAAACTCAACCCTAGGTGCCTTTTTGATCTCCCAAAAACCCACTTAAAGATTACCCACAATATTCAAATGAAATGACCTCACCTCACACTCTCTAACCAAGTGCTTCACATGGGAATATTATTTGGTACTCAGCTAGGTTGGTCATCATCCAATCCTCAAGTGGACATTACAAAGACACATGACATTTATGTATACATTAATTGTAGCCTTCTTATTCAACATAGTCCTTATTCATCAACCACATAGAGAAGTGAATATGATTTATTCATTTTGCATGCATGTATGATTTGACATGTTGCCTCCTATCTAGATGGGGTTTTGAATGGATCTAAGGACGAGAGTCACACAACCAAAACCAATCCAAGAACAGAGGATTTTTCTCCATGAATGCAATGCAATGCAAGATTAATCTAAGAATGAAAGATGCAAGATTAATCTAAATGAGATTAAACTATGAAATGATTTTGAATGAGATTAATCTAAGAAAATGAAACTAATCTATTGCAAATGAGAACTTAATAGAAATGAGATTATGAACTAAAATGCAGCAGCAATTTTTTATTCTAACAATGCATATTTTGAATGAGAAATGGGAGTTCTTTTATAGACTGAGAGTCTGCTCAGATTAACAAGTTTTCCTTAAAAGAAAGCAATGAACTATTTTCTCTTTGTTTTTAATTGTATTCTTTCTTGATTTTAACTGTTTTCTTTCTCTTTAAAGAACAGTTAATTCAAAGTTTCTATTTCTGAACTGCAGAGAAGATTTTTTATAGAATATTTAATTAATTAAATAAATAGAATATGAGCTCATAAATGTATTTTCTCAATTATTTGAATAATTAAATTCAATTTTTGAAATGAGGATATTTATTTAATAATTAAATATTATTTAATTCATTTTTATGTGTTTTAGCTAAAAGGGGTGAATTTAATTTAATTAAAGTGCTAGGACTTTATAACTAAATTAATTCAATAAAAGGGTTTGTTTAGCTAATTGACTGATATTTAGGAATTAAATATAATGTATGATTAAAAGAGATTTAGGATTTTCTGCATTTGATACTTAGGTTGAGTAGAGTCAGTAAAAACTCAGAATTGCCTAGTACAATAGGACTTTGATGATCCAGAAAAATGACAAATGCAACAAAATTGGTTAGGGTTGCAAGATGCCAATTTTGGGGTGTAACATTTTGCCCCTCTTTGAATTTATGTGCGAGCAACACATTAATTCAAAGAATAGTATGATTCTTGAAGTACAAAAGAATATATTTCAAAAATTGATGATGCAAAGATCGATAGATGAAGATTTCAGAGCCATCACCAAGACAGATCTTAACTCTCCGAAGTCTAGGTTATATTTCCAAGATGTCGGTCAAGTAGAGTTTTCTAGGGTCATCTCCAGAATGAAGCTTGATCATTAGGGATCTAAGTTAGATTTTTCAGATACCTAATAGATTGATATATTTCAAAAGAGTGTCCCCAAAATGAGGTTCACCCTTAAGGATTCAGGGTTAGATTTCCCTGATACCTATCCATAAAAAGATAGTCAATAGAGATTTTTAGGACTATCTCCAGAATGAAGCTTAGTCCCCCAATATCTAGGTTAGATTGTCTAGACACTGGTTAGATCAAGTTTTAGAATCATCTCCAGAATGGAGATTGATTTTTAGGAGTCAGGCTTAGGTTGCCCCAATTCCCAATAGATGAGATTTTCAAGAATCATCTCAAAAATGAAGCTTGATCTTAAAGAATCAGAGTTAGCTTGCTCAGATACTTAATAGATTAAAATTTGAAGGATCATCTCTAGAACGGAGCTTGATCCTCAGGGATCCAGGTTATATTGCTTGAATACCTAATAGATGACAAGTTGTAAGGACCAAAGATGCCCTTAGCAATTCAAAGTCGTGGAACACTCAGTTTTGACTGTGAGGTATGAAAAACTGAATATGCCCCAAGTGATGAGATACCTCTAGCAATGAGGACTTTTGAAAATAAGATCAGATTGATTGGAATATATGCAATGATGTAATCATCCTGCCCCCTTGGGAGTGAAATGGAAAGATGACACATCATAATGATGATCAAGATAAATAAATCATAGATAGATGTTGAATCATGGATCAAGAAGAAATCAGAATAGATTATGGAAGAATTCAGAAGATTCATAACCAATTTCAACCAATTTTGATGTATGGTTGACCAAGTTTGACTAAGGTTGACCAGAGTTTACCAAATTTGAATTTTGATGAAAAGAGTCAAAGATTTGAGAAAATGTTGATTAGATATGATTCTAACAAGAAAGCGACATCAAATAGTTAATTGCACAAGCATCCAATTACGTCTATCCCAAAAATTTGAAAATGCAATTTTGAGCGATATAGGAGTGTTAGATTTTGATTTTGATCTTGAAAATGGAACACTTTTGAAAATTAGATTCCAATTAAAAGCATTTGGAATGGAAGAGTGAGAGAAAGGATCAAACACTTGGGCAGTAGTGATAAAGCCAAAATGATGAAGAAGAACTCCTCAATGTACAAATCTAGGAGAAAGCAATGAAGTGAGCATCGAATTGCTGCCATAATGCAAGTCCCAAATTGAAATGAAATCCTATGCTAGATGCAATCCCTAGGACATGGTTGTGAGACCCATCGGATATTTGTCATCATAGAGAATTTTTGGAACATCGGAGTCGATACAATCCTTACTTGTGCCACTGCAACCATAAGAATATGAATATGACTTTCATCGGATAAGATATGGGAAACAAACATAAGCATCATGGCACAAAGGCCAAGATGACCTGAACATTGTTTCTAGTTGATGTTGCAAGAGTACACCAGTATCGAGTCATTCAAAGCCAACATAACCATGAGTGCAATTGTGCATAAACAAGCAGAGCAATAACAGTCAAGGAGATAGTTTTGACCTCACCATGGCGTATAAATAAATAACATCAAGGGATGTGAGGCTTTTCCACCTTAATGCAGGAGCTCTTATCACATACACCCTATTTATTAGATATTTTCAGATCATCGGGACTACACCAACAAGTAGTAGACAAAGAAAATATCAATGAAATCCATGAGAACAGATAGCATACAAAAAAAGATTCAATCATAGCTCAACCAGTTTCAAAGTTTTTGAATATGTATGTGTATGAGGTGTTAAAAAATATTGTTGCTCTTGTGAGCACATTGTGTTTGATTGTCATCAATAGATGTTTACATTGCAATATCCAATGTCTGTTGAAAAACATAGATGTTTCCAAAGATAGTGTTAAGAAACATTGTTTTAATTGGGTTGTTGAGAAAAACCAGTTTGTGTCAGTAGATAGTTGTCCTTGAGAAGTGACAAGATTACTGACTCTAGATGCGATCGGATTCGGGGACCCATGCCCCTAGTAGCGGTTGTGTGCTAAAATGTTGACACACTTCTATTAATCATTCCATCCAAGGTTGCTCAAGAATGAGGAATGAGGCCTCAAATATCGATCCATAGCTCTCTAGTCATGGAGTGCAAAGCTGTAAAATGGAGGCCCTCAAATTGACCTAGTTAGTGCCTATTCAAGTACACCATGAAACAAGAGATTCAAATGCATGAAAATGAGATCTACTCTATATGATTGCAATGTATGAAAATAAATTAATTTAAATGATAACAATGCATGATTATTCTATGAAAAGAAATACAAATGCAAGTTTAATCTATGAAAATAAATATGAATCTAATCTACATGAATAGTCATGAATACAAGAAAAAGAAGACAATAAGAGAGAAGTTGCAATATCCAAGCTTGAGTGCTCAAATCCTCCACCAAAATTGCTCTCCAAACCTGCAGCATAACAATACTATGAAAACCTACTATGAAAATGAGAAGGAGATGTCTCCTTTTAAAGGAAAGTGAACGGTTGAGATTAAGAGGCAAAAACCCACCACTTAGGAGGATGTGATGAAAAAGGGATTTTATTTAATTTATTTCCTTTTTCATAAAATAAAGTACTTTAAGTGGGGATTTTTATTTATTTAATTAAAAGAGGGGTTTTCTTTCAATTAAATAAATTAGAAGAATTTTATTTAATTAAATGGGAGGAATTTAATTAAATAAGATGAATTTAAATAAAAGCGAGATTAAATCTTTTAATTAAATAAGATGAATTTTATTTAATTAAAAGGGAGATTAAATCTTTTAATTAAATAAAAATGATCAAACCTTAGGAAATATTGAAATAATTGAATTAATTACGATTTGATCAAGGAAATTAATTTGAATTGAAAGTGTTCCAAAGCATTGATTCAGAAATTTGATAAATTGATAAAAATGATAAATGGGGACCACAGTCTAGGCGACCATTTTAGGGTGGATACATTTGCCCCTCTTTGACTATTGTGTGATCATTCTGGGAACACATGTAGTGAAAGAATGCAGTTGAAGTGTGAGATCAATTTAGGATCACAAAACAACATAGTCATCAACACCATTGTATGTAAGTAATTGACATCAGGATAAAGATAAGTTGATTGCAAAGAAAAAGACAAGGTCAACACTATTGTAAATAAGTAATTGACATGTCCGAGATAAGAATCTCAAGCAAGGTTGCCCCAAGAGGAGCAAATGATAGGATTGATAAATCTTAATCAAGGATTGAAGTTAGATAGGTACTGCCCCATCGTGATCGAAATCGAAATGAGATAGAGGAGAATAAATAAATTGATAAATTTGATCAAATCAAACTAAAGATAAGGTTCTTGATGTAAGATGAAAGATATAAGGATCATAGAACTAAGGTAGATCATCTAGCATGAAATATTATTCCCCATGGTTGAAGAAGAAGAAGAAGAAGAAGAAGAAGAAGAAGAAGAAGAAGAAGTGGGGTGAAAGCGAATGGAAGATAGAAGTTTTGAAGAGGTGTAAAGAAATGGAGAGAAGAAAGAGAATTTGCCTTAAGAAATAGAGAATGCCCCAAAATACTCAACTGTTAAAGATAGAAAATTTCAGTTGAGATCATGAAAGAAGATAAGGAAATGAAGATCAGAATGTGATCACATTTGATTAAAAGTCCACAAGAAAGATGAAGGAAAACCCTCACAAACTCATAATGCAGCCTAAAATGCAAACTATCATGAGGTCTAACAACGCAAGCTACATAAAAATGCAAAGGTGTACTTGCAATAGAGAAACTGTAACATAGGACTTTGTGTTCATTATTCTTTTGAGAATGTTAAGGAACTTATTTTCATTATTGGGCCATTATTAACGGACATCAGAAAATCACACAATCATCACTAGTCACAGGTGCAACTATGAAGATATGAATGTGATTTATATTAGATTGGAATGTGGAAAGATTCTAATAGAAGCATCAAAGACATAAAGGTCAAGATGACTGTGATGTTAGCTTACCCAATTTAATGTAGCAAAACCACACTCGCATCAAGACATAGAGGCCAAGATGACCAGCAGAATCGTTGTACAAAAATAGTGAAGCATAAAGTAGGAAGCAAATAAAAACATGCCCCATGCCCCAAGTCCTCTAGTTATGCATCATGGAGAGACTTATTAGACAAGGACACTCAACAAAAATCAATAATAGTCAACACACAAAGAAAAGATCATGACATAGCTCAAGAATTAAGTGTTGCGTTTAAAAATTGAAGTGTGTTAACTGATACTGAGTTCCAAGGATAAAGATTGAATGCTTGCATGAAGGTAAGACCACATGGAAAAATAGGGTAAGACCAAACTAATAAGTGTTGAAAAACACTCAATGTCAAGGGTTGTATTGAAAAATACGTTGGGAGTGGTATTAAAAAAACATAGTTATGCCCCCTAGACAAAGACAAAGACCAATTCCAGACCAAGGTAACAAGGACAAGTAATGATGGAGAAAGGATAAGTGTCATGGACACATGCTAAGAAATAGGGGTGCAAAGGCCTCAAGTAGCGCCCGTTTCCAAGTTTTCACCACTTGGATTTTATTGCAATTTTTTCATTTTTTATTTTTTCATTTTTTTTAAGGACTTTTTATAATTTTTTTTGAATTTTTGATACCAAGGCACCTGTTTCCTAGTTTTCACCAAGGCACTTTTTCTATTTTTTTGAATTTTTGAATTTTTTGATTTTTTTGTATTTTTGGGAATATATAATTTTTTTTGAGATACATCAAAGCACCTATTGCTAGGTTTTCACTAAGATGATCATTTTTCAAGACATTTTCTGACTTTTAGAATTTTTGACAATATATCATTTTTTGGATTTTTCAGGATCAATAAATATGTACAAAAGGATGCCCCCAGACAGAATAGGCATCATGGATAAAACTTCTTCAGGTGCAAGACATTGATAGGATCATGGAGCTATTCTCCCTTTTCTCTAGACAATAAATGAGCACCTGTCCCAAAAGTTTCTGTGATAATGTAAGGTCCAAGCCAATTAGGTTCAAATTTACCCTTTTGATCTCTATGTTGTTGATTCTTAGGATTTTCACGTAGGAAAAGATCTCCCACTTAGAATTCTTTAGGGAGAACCTTTTTGTTGAAGGCTTTGGACATGCGCTTTTGATAGACTCTCATATGGTCAAATGATGCTTGACGTTTTTCATCTAGAAGTTATAACTCTTGAAGTCTCATGGTATGGTAGTCTTCATCTGTAACTAAACCATAGAGAGAGACTTGAAGTGAAGGAATCTCAACCTCCAACAGTAACACTGCTTCAGCACCGTATGCAAGGACAAAGGGAGTATCCCCAATAGGAGTACGAATACTCATTCTATAGGCCCACAAAGTTAAATTTATCTGTAAATGCCAATCTCTACCATTCTTACAGACTATTCTATGTAATATTTTAAGAATGCGCTTGTTTGATTCCTCTGCTTGACCATTTCCTTGCGGGAAGTAAATGGAGGACCAATGTTGTTTAATCTTGAATTTTTTGCAGAGTTGTTTAAGGTCCTTATTTTTGAACTGGCCTCCATTTTAAGTAATAATCTCGTAAGGCACTCCATATTGATAGATGATATGGTTCAATATGAAAAGAGAGACTTTCTTGCTCGAGGCAACAGAAAGTGGGAAAAATTCTACCCATTTAGTAAAGTAATCAGTAGCAGTGATGATAAATTTGTGTCCACCTAATGAGTTGGGATGAATCTTCCCAACAAGATCAAAGGCCTAGCACTGAAATGGCCAATGAGATATAGAAGGAATAAGCTCCCTTCTTGGAGCATGTATCAGGTTACTATGTTTTTGACACTTTTCACATGACTTTGCAAAATGTACTGCATCAATCTACATCATGGGCCAATAGTACCCCACCCTAAGAAACCTTTGGGCAATGGAAAGACCATTGGAGTGTCCCCCATAGATGCCCTCATGAATGTCAACTAACACTTGGTCAAATTCTTCCTTTTATAAGCATCTAAAAAGTGTTCCATCTAGACCCCTCCTATACAAATCACCAGCAATAAGGGAATGGTGAGAGGCATTTCAGGTAAGGTTTCAGGTATAATGCCATCACAAAGATATGAGTAAATGGCACCATAATAGGATGATTCATGACCAAAAAGGGTACAAATAACATGGATTTCTTGGGAGTCAAAGATAGGGTGATGTATCTCTTCCACTAGGAATTCAAATCTTGATTCATGTTTCTCTAACTGAAGAAGTGAAGCAAGCGTAGCCATAGCATCAGCTACCTTGTTTTCTACTCTAGGGATTTGCTGAAATGTGACAAATGTGAAATATCTCTTTAAGGAATCAACCATTTTCTTGTAAGGTACCATTTTGTCATGTTTTGTTTGATATTCATCATTAACTTGGTTGATTATCAACTATAAATCCCCATAGATGTGTAACTCTATAATTCTCCATTCTATGGCTATCTTAAGTCCATTTGTTAAAGCTTCATACTCAGCAATGTTGTTTGTACGTGGGAACAATAATTTGTAAGACTTAGGAATCATGTACCCATTTGGAGAAACAAACAAAACACCAGCTACTGAACCATTTTGCATAAAAGATCCATCAAAGAACATCCTCCATGTTCTTTCAGTCATATACATGAGGTGCTCATCTAGAAAATAAACTTGAATAGGTGCATCATCTTATAATGGGAAATCAGCCAATTAATCTGCTATAGCTTGTCCTTTGATTTCTTTTCTCTCAATATACTCAATGTCAAATTCAGAAAGTATCATCATCCACTTAGCAAGTCTACCTGTGAGGGTAGCCTTACTGAGAAAATATTTGAGTGGATCTATTTTGGCTATGAGGTGTATAGTATGCACAAGACGTTGAATCAATGTCAAGTTAGGAGGGTTTGCAAAGGAACCAGAGTGTCACAAAAGTGACCAAAAGCTATGTACAAACTAAAGAAAAGGACCATCAAGACTAAGTATTGATAGATAGAGCATTTGAGTATAACTCCAACTGTAACAGATTCAAGTAATGTCAATAGTACGAAGACAGTAGGCAGACATAGTGAGAACCACTAGTGGCTGATCTGAGAGAGATTCTCAAGTGAAGAGATCGTAGTGCTAGCTAGACATCAGTAGGTAGAAGCAGTGAGAACCACTGGTGACTGATTTTAGGGAGATTCTCAAGGAGAGAGATCTCAGTATAAGCTAAGTGATAGTAGGCGGGCACAGTGAGAACCACTAGTGAAGTAGATCCCAAAAGGTAATAGGACAGTGCTCCCTAGACCAGGAGGGTTGCCCTGATAATATGACCATTTTCCATCCATGTTAGTTGGTGTCTTGAAGGGAATTGAGAGAATGCAAAAAAGAAAATGCAAGTAGGAAAGCAGGAAAGAAAATGCATAAAGCCAAGTGGTGTTGCGATAGATATAGAAATGTGGAACAAGAGGTGCCTGTTTACCAGGTTTTCACCTTCTTGGCAGAATTTATTTTTTCTCTACCATGACGCCTGTTTGCTAGGTTTTCATCAGTGGCACCTTTTCTCTTTTTCTCTTTTTTTGTATTTTTTAATTTTTTAATTTTTTGTATTTTTGGAATATGTAATTTTTTTGGAGAAACATCAAAGCACCTATTGCTAGGTTTTCACTAACATGATTATTTTTTTAGGACATTTTCTAATTTTTAGAATTTTTTTAGGACTTTACTATATACATAAGCACACTAAAGATGTCTTAGCTATAGAACCATTTCATATGAAGGGCATTGATTGGATCCTTGAGTTTCTCCCCTTCAGTAGTAGACATTTGATAAGTGCGAGACCCAAATACTATAGTGACAACATATGGACCAAGCCAATTTGGTTCACATTTTCCCTTCTAGACCTGATGTTGTTGATTCTTAGGGTTCTCCCTTAGAACAAGGTCACCCACCTAGAAGTCACTTGGTCAAACCTTCTTATTATAGCTCTTCGACATCCTCTTATTATATGCTCTAAGGTGATCAAATGCCACTTGCCAATGTTCATCAAGTATTTCTAGCTATTGTAGCCAGGATATTCTGTTATCATCATCAATAATGAGGCCTTTCAGAGAGACTTGTAGAGAAGAAATCTCAACCTTAATTGGTAACACAACATTTGATCCATAAAAAAAATCATAGCACCTAGCCCCTATTGGTGTTCTTATGCTTGTCATATATGCCTAGAGAGCTAGATTGATCTGGAGATGCCAATCTTGTCCAGATTTGTGAAATGTACGATGCAGGATTTTAAGGATTGTCTTGTTTGAGGCTTCTGCCTGTCCATTACCCTAAGGATAATAGATGGAAGACCAATGTTGATTGATTTTAAACTTAGAGCATAGCTCCATAAAATCCTTGTTTGTGAACTTCCCCCCATTATCAGTTATTATTTTTGAGGGTACACCATACCTATAGATGATGTAGTTGAGAATAAATATGGCTACAGATTTTCCATTGGCAATGGTGAGAGGGACTACCTCCACCCACTTGGTAAAATAGTCTGTAGTTGTCATGATGAACTTATGTCCATTTGAGGAGGAGGGATAAATCTGACCCACCAAATCAAAGGCACATTGTTGAAATGGACAGAAAGTAATGAAGGGAATAAGCTCCTTGGCTGGAGCATGAATCCATGTAGTTGCCACTGTTTGCAAGACTTAGCAAATTGTGTAGCTTCTTTTTCCATATCTGGCCAATAGTAACCAGCTCTAATAAGTTTACGGGCCAGTTTTAGGCCATTAGAGTGAGACCCATAGATGCCTTCATGCACCTCTACTAACGCATGTTTGGACTCATCGGGTTCTAAAAACCTAAGAAGGGTACCATCTAGACCTTGCCTATACAAGTCATTAGCTATGATGACAAACAGTTAAGCACTGTGGATTAAGTGACATTTCTCATTCCAAGTGTAAGTGTCTGGAACAATCTGGTCATGAAAGTAGGAATAAATATGATGTTAGTGGGATGAGTCATGTCCAATGATAGAACAAATCATTCGGGACTTAGGGGAATCATAGGCTGGGTAGCGTAATGTCTCAACAAGGAATTTATGTTGAAAATCATTTTCTGGCATCTATAGAATGGAGGGAAGAGTAGCCATTGCATCAGCCACTTTACTATCTACCCTTGGAAGTTGTTGAAATGTGATATGAACAAAATATTTTCTGAGGTCATAAACCAACCATTTATAAGGCACCAACTTTTCATGTTTTGTCTGATAGATATCATTTAATTGATTGATGACTAATTGTGAATCTCCAATGACATTGAGCTTGTCCACTCGCTACTCAAGGAAAATATTCATACCATTGTACAAGGAAACAATATCTTGTATTCTTTTGGTAAAGAGTACCTTTGAGGTGAAATGAATAGTATTCCAGCACCCGACCCCTATTGGGTAAGTGAACCATCAAAGAACATACTCCAGGATCAATGTGTAATAAGTAATATGGAATCATCTAGAAATTTGATGTTCAATGGTTGATGATCTAATAGAGGTGCTTCCACCAATTTATTTGCAATTGCTTTCCCCTTGATGGCTTTTATTTCTACATACTCAATATCAAATTCACTGAGAAGCCTGACCTATTTGGCTTGTCTACCTATGAGGGTAGCTTTACTGAGAAAATATTTCAAAGGATCAATCTTAGAAATGAGGCGTGTAGTATGAGCCAGCATGTAGTGTCATAGTTTTTTTGAAGAAAATACCACTATGAGGAAAGCCTTCTTTATAACAAAATAGTTTGTTTCATATGAGACCAGAGTTCTACTAATGTAGTAGATAGCCCTTTCTTTGTTGTTCTGATCTTCTTGAGCTAATAGGTCACCCAATGATGTATCTATAGTAGAGATGTAAAGTATGAGCGGCTTCCCATGAATACAAGGCATCCATATTGGCAGATTCACAAGATATTGTTTTATTTGTGTGAACCCCTTATCACATTCTTTGTTCCATTGGTAGGCCACACCTTTGTGTAAAGTCTTGGTGAATAGTTGTGACTTGTGCACCAGTTATGAGATGAAGCGCTGGATAAACTGTAATCAGCCTTAAAGTCCTCTCATTTGCCTAATATTATTTGGTAGTGTCATTTCCATGATAGCTTAGAATTTCTTAGGATCGACTTTGATGCCTTTTGCAGAGATGATGTATCATGTTATAACTTGCAGAAAATTTTGTCTCCATGATAGTCCTTGCCATTTCTATGATTTTCTTTGGTCTCTGTTATTGAACCCTATGCCCTTAATGTATTTTCATGTCAATTTGAAGGAAAAACCCTAAGTGTCTTGGCCCAATTCTATTTTTAAGTTTCCTTCTTGGGTCACTTAAATTCCCTTTGGGCATGTTCTTTATTTCCTTCCGATGTGGTCGCTAGGTCTCGTGATTTGACCCTAGGCTAGTGTTTCATCTCCTAAATTTGGGTTTGCTCAGTTACTGAATCACCAAATGAAACCAAGGTCAAGAGGAGGGTCATCTTATGGTTTGGTGGAAGTTAAAGGTCATGCAGGTTGATCAAATCTTGTGGCTTTTGTCATGCCTTAATGCAAAAGATGTAGTCACTTTACCTTAAAGGAAAAATGATGTGATGCAATGTGTCCAAGTGGGCCCAAGAAGTGATCATAAGGATGTAGTTAAATAGTGAGTATGTCAGTATTTATTTGATGGTTGTCTTTATCACTTTATGAGAAAGATGCAGTGAAGTTATGTTCAAAGGAAAGCAAGAGTATGCCACGTGTTCTTGGTCGGCCTAGGTATGATGTACTTGGTCATTAAGTCTCGTAAAAATTTTAGGGTTTGTATCAAAGGTTACGAGACTTGGCGAGGACCATTAGATGCAAGGTTCAAGTTGATCAATGGTGGTCAGGTTATCTCCTGATAAATGTCAATGGATCAAAGTCATTCAGCGATCATGAGACTAGGCTTTAGTCGCCAGGTCTCCAGATGTTGAGCAAGGCTTTAATGTGAGTTAGAAGTGGCTTAGTCACCCAATCTCATTACCAAACCATATTTAATGAAATATTCTTGGGACTTAGAAACTAAAGGGGAGGTGATAACCCAGAGTTTAAGGCAAGTTAAGTTACAGTTCCTGGGTAAAGGCCAAGTGCATCAGTGGTTGTGTTTTAAAGTGAGGATCAGGTTTAAATCTGGGTCATTGATCCAATTTTCCATGCTATTTGTGACCATTTGTTTTCAAATTCGAATATCTTCCTCAAAATGGAAATGGCGTGTTTTCCAATTTCCAAGACAGGGTAGATGGCTTGGGCATTTTTTTCAGCTCAGAGTAATGGTGATTTGAGAGGCCTCTGTGGTTGTTGTCAGTTTCCAGGTCTCTCTAGACACATTGATGACAAAAATGAGCAATTTTTTGCATGGTGTGGTGAGGGTTATGATTAGATTTGTTTCAATATCAACAAAAGGACTGATTCAACCATTTCTCAGATTGCTTTAGCATGTGGATTTGAGAGAAGATAATCTTTTGAATTATCTTCTAAAGAAATATTGTTTGATAGAGATGAATGCATTAATTGTGTGATAGGTGGTTGTTGAAACCATTTCCTAGGGTTTCCATCTTTTTATTTATGCCTTGTTTCTCTCTATTGTAAGGGTTTGAAAGTTTTGGTTTCCAAGCTTTGTTCCAGTGGGATATAACAGACTGTATAAGCACTGTATGTAAATTCAATAGAAAGTTCTTGTAGTCTTTTGCTAGTTATTAGAGTAGTTTTGTTCTCATATAAGATTAGAACATGTACATGAGTCATTATACATAATACAATTATTCCAAGTTTCAAGTCTCTCCTTAGTGTCAATTTTATGAATTTTGGGTTTTCTGATCTACTGCATTGGGTTACCTGTGTATATGTATTGATCTTTAGTTCTTGATCTAGGATAAAGTGAAACATACAACAGATAGAGCATAAATTCATCTTGATTTGTCTACAGAGGGATCTTAGAAGTAGTGGATGGGCTAGATTAATTGTGTTTATGGCTTTGGATCTTTGACATTACTTGATTCATATTCATGTTTTTGTATCTATTTTTGAGATATGCCCAATGGATAATGGCACTAATGAGGGATTAGTACATCCTATTGAGATATGTGTTTGATTTATTTCTTGGCTATATTCTCTATCTTAATATATTAATACCTGTTATACACTGAATTTGCGCCTCTGATCTCAAGCTCTCTTGGTCTTCATAATCCATTATAACAAGGGAATCATCTCCAGGTTGTGGGACCTATGCTAACTGAGATGAGACCTCCAGGTTCTAGGCTGGTTCCTCTTGGATAATCACCTTAATTTGATTCTTAAACAAGAAAGTAAAACTTTTGAG
>MU226669.1:1300195-1311498 GCA_018584345.1 Thuja plicata
TTCACAGTTAACAGTTTTAAACAGTAAAACACTAGTTACAACCTGCAAGCAGACATACTCTTCTGCAAGTAGACGTTGTGAAAGGACTGATTAAGAGGAATGAAATTATCCACAGTTAATCCATCAACAATCAAGACACATACAGACAAGCAGAAAAGAGACAAGGCTGACACAATCCAATAAATTGATCCAAAAAACATAAGGCTCTATATATTATCTTCCACAATGAGTTACAGACTGATGTACAAAATATACTAAGGACAAAAATTTGCCACAAAGCATGCCTCCTACATAATCAGAACTAGTTACAAGATGAGTCTTCAACTCCTATTTATCCAACTTCAAAGCCAACTGCATCTTTTAGCAATAACTTCCTGATCAGATCTTTTTCCTGTCTAGCCACCGCTTAGCCCCTGAAAGTCATCTCTTCAAAATATCAACATAAATGCTCCTCTGTAGAAGCGGTCATATCCCTCTAGAAGAGTTGCAAAAAGTCCTTGAAATTCAATAACTGTTCTGTAGACCTATCAACTGTATGCTCTGATCCCTTCAAAATCTGATCTTCTGCGAAATATCTGATTCTCTCCCTTCGAGAAGTATTCTCCTTTTACTTGGTCGTACCTTGAATTTTCTCTCTATTCTGCAAACTGAGATAACCTGAGCCATGAAGACTTCCATCTGCATCATCATCGCACAATCGCAGGCTGTGTTAAACTATCTTTTAATCCTGCACGACTGAGCGACAATCCATCTCTATACTTCAATTGCGCAGTCGCAAGCTCCTTTTCATTCATCCTTATTACTCGGCGAGTGAGCGATGAGCTGGCTTTTCCTTTGGTCGCAAACCCGCAAGCCTTTATCTTCTACTCTTATTTTATGCGCGAGTGCACGACTACAGCTGCATCCCTCCTCAATCGCTCACTCGCGAGCCGTTTCTTCTTTATGTTATTTTCTCGGCGGGTGCGCGACAAGGCCTTTTCTTTTGTCAATCGCTCAGTCGCGAGCTGGTGTCTGATGTCCTAGAAACATTGGCGATTGAGCGACGAGATCTTTCTTTTATTGATCGCGCAGTTGCGAGCTGAAAACCCTTCACCTTTATGGAATGGCGACTGGGCGACGAGCATCCATTTTACTTCAGTTGCACACTTGCAGCTTGATCTTTGTTCATCCTCAGTGCTTGGCGACTGCGCAATTACCATCTCCTTCAGCTCGTCGCAGACTCGCGGACTGTTTTCCTTTCATGTTCATTGCTTGGCGAGTGAGCGACGAGGCCTTGCTCTTTCAGCTCGTCGCGCACTCGCGGCCCCAACATGACAACTTAGAAACAACTCGCGACTGCGCAATTAGACATTGTAACACTAAACCCGCTCAGTCGCACAGTTAATATAACTGGTCAAGGGTAAGCCGCGACTGCGCAATGACCACTTAAACAACTCATCGCGCAGTCGCGCAACTTAAGGATATTGACTTACATGGATCGCGACTGCGCGATAAGACATAAAAGCAAGATTTTGAAAAGGGCTTAGCCATTTTTGGGCGGGAAAACACAGAGGATGGCCAAATTGTATAAAAATGGAAAATTTGGGCAACAATACCATTTCAAATCTTTAGATGTTTTGTGGTTGATAGTTGTGAATTCATCCTTGGTAATAAAGAGTCAATGAATGTTCGGTTATTATTTAGTACTTTCTTACCATGATCTGATGTTCAATCCAGAGTGAAAAATAGTTGAAAGGAGTTATATAGTTATCTGGATTAGGTATACCCACCTTAGTTTTGTAGAGCCAGAAGTAGAAGAGGGCAGTCTTGACCCTATAGTTGGTCCAGTTATCTTATAGAGCTTTTATACTTGGAATTAACTACTCCTAACATCAATCTTAAGATATATTGGTTGCTTTCATAGCATAATAAATTCAAACACAAACAATATGGTGACACTTCTGGGGAAAGAGTATAAAATAGTGTCCTAGGTAGCTAGTAATTTTATCAATGGAAGTATAGAGTACCTTGTGTTCTGTGATTGTTGTTCTTGTTAGTAAGTGTTGTATTTTCCCAAGAGAAGTTGGGTGATGACTCTGAGTTTTCTCTGTAGCAATGTTGGTTAACATTTTTCAATTTATATGCACTTACCTATTACGAGTCATAGGAACACAAGAGCTTGGTTGAAGAGACATCTTGAAGAAAGAATGGAGGAAGAATTTCCAACTACCTCTAAGGCTGGTTTCCCAAGAAGAGAAAAAAAATAGAACTGTCCCTCAAAATGAGAGATAAGTGGAAAACACAAGATTTGAGGAACCAATCCAAAGAAATTAGGAGTGCAATGCATCAGAATATGAAGAGGACACTAATTTGGGATTGGGTTCTTATGAATATTATCACTCACCTAGTGAGAAAGAAATTGAAAAATCTGATACTATTCTTCATGAATCTGATAGAGTAGCAGAAGAAATTGTAGAACTGGATAGAAGAATTCATGAGTAGATTTCCATCAGATAGAGAAGAGAGAAGGATAGGGAAGCCAAGATTAAACATGACCAAGTTTTTCTTGATCAAAGGAGGTGGTAATTACAAACATTAGAAGAAATGAATCAGGATGAGGAACCTAAACAATTTGAAGAGGAGCCTGTCATTCAGCCCACTCTTACTACCTAGAGACCAAGAGATAATGGGTAACTAAAAGGTGACAGGTGTTAAAATAAGTGAGCCTATGAATCCCATAGGACCATCAGATCAAATATCTAAGTTAGATTATGATCTAGAAAGGATTAGATTGGAAAAATAGATCATAGATAAGGAGCTTGAGAAGGTCGAGCTAGAGGTTGTTGCTCTAGAAATGAAGAAGAAGGTGGACTTTCTCAAACACACTTCTAGGCCTACTAGTACCGAAGTAGATACAACATAAAATTCTAGGGCATATTCTTCTTGAGAAAATAATCCTTTTACTAGAAGATTGACTCATCCAGATAGGTACAAACAATTCTCTTGCACTAATGTTCTTGGTTATCCAAATGTAGTTCCAAATGAAATTAGAGGTAAACTTCCTAAGTTTGTTAGAAATAATGTTATTTCTTGTGAGGAAAATTTGAAAAAGTTTGTTGATATGATGGATGATTATGAAATTGTGCACAAGGATGTAATAATGAAGCTATTTTTACAATCCTTAGTGGAAGATGCTAGGTATTACTTTAGTGGTTTACCTTTTGGTTCTTTAGGATTTATGGATGAATTAGAAAACTATTTTAAAGAACAATATGGTGGTAAGACAAATGAAGGTTTTATGTTAAATGAGGTCAATAACATTAAGAAACGTCAAAATGAGGATGTTGCAGAATTAAACAATAGATTGAAGAAAGCCAAGTTTTAAGGATTGATGATCAAGTTTTTCTTGCCACTTACTTGAATGCTTTTGATTTTGAGATGGGATCCCTCCTTAGAGATAAGAATCCTAGAACTCTTAGAGATGCATATAAGGTAGCAGTGAATATTGAAACAAATAGGAGAGTATCTAGAAACTTGGATAGGAGAGGTGATTTGAAGCTTGCTAGGAAGGTACCAAGTAAGCCTAGTGTTACTAAGCCTAAAGAGGATGTAGATATGAAACAGATTCTAAATGATATTAGATATTCAAAGCCTGTCGATAACAAGAATGTTAGAAATCCAAGTAATGATAACATGCCTGTTTCAAATAATTTCAATAGGCTTCCAAGAATGCAAAATTATCCATATAATACCCAATGGAAAGATGGGAAACCTATTTTTCCATAGAGAAATGATAAGTCTATTGGTAATAATCCTAGTCCTTTGCAAAGAAGTTCTATTAACACATGTGATGACCTTTCATGGTGCCTTTCTTTCCAATCCCCACATAACCTGAGTATTGTGCAATTGCTTTGAATATTTCCATAAGAGAGGCACAATAAGAAAGAGAAGAAGAGGATGAAATATATGATGATAGTGGTTGTGAAATGGCTTCTGCATTTCTAGGAGGTGAAGAGGAATCAGATGAGGAAGAAGAAATAGTTGATGACATAAGATGCAATACCATCAAGGGTAGTGAATCTTTTCTACAAAGAAGGCCATTAGATGAAAAAATTGCATAGATTACTGTAGACATGGTTGCTCAAGTAAGGAGTAACTACCATTTGAGAAACAAACCAATGGGAGATACTGATGGTAGACCTTCTGGTATTTTAATTAGATAGATAGGAACAAATACTGAGGAAGTACTAGGGAAGCAAAAATGTGTTGAAGATATCAAGAAAACAAAGATCAGTAAAAGGGGAAAGCCTACTAATCCATTTGTTGTCCATAAGGTGAAAATAAAGACACCTGAGATAAATGTTCCACCATCTGAAGGAAAAAATAGAAAAATTGAGCCAATCCCTGCTACTCAAGTCGAAAATGATAATGATATGGATTTAAAGAAAAAAAATTTCTAATTTGAAATATACTCCAGTTGATATGGGACAGTTGTTGTCACAAATCATAGTCAAGGTTCCAATCTTGGAGATGATGAGGATTGAGGAACAAAAAGAAAAAACTTTAACATGGGTGAGTAGCATTTCTTCCACAAAGATGCATGAGCAGGAGGAAGTTAAAGAAATGAGAAAATCAAATGATAAGACTGATAACGAAGAAAAGGAATCAGAGGTGATTGTTTTAGAGATCCCTCAGGTTTTCTTAAGTACTAATCCTCTGAATACTGTTTTAGGAGTTGTAGACCCATTTTTATTAACTTTGGTTATAAATGGTAAAAGATTAAAGAATTTTATGATAGATTCTGGGGCATCAAGTAATGTCATGCCAGAACAAATTATGAGATTCTTGGGATTGCAAGTGGATTTTCCTCATGGAAGATGTCAAGGGATGGAATCTAGAGAAGTACCTTTCATAGGTACTATTGAGGCTATGCCTTATAGACTTTCTACATGCCCTAAAAAGATACTAACCATGAGTGTTTTAGTGGTGGACATTCCTCCTCAGTGTGGAATTCTTTTATCAATAAATTAGAGTGCTTCAATGGGAGGGAGTATTTAGTGTGATCTCTCTTTTGCCACTTTTGGTATTGATGGTCAAAGTTTTAAGGTATATAGAGAAACAAGGGCTCCTCACATGATTGAGGGAATAAATGAGAACAATATGAATTGTTTTGTGGACACTTATATTAGATCCTTCCAATTCCAAGATGGGAAGGATGGGGTAAAGGATCAGCTTGTATTTCCCTCTATAGAGAAGGATAGTCTGGCAGATAGTAATGAATTATGGACCATGTACTTTGATGGTGGAAGCTCAAAAGAAGGAGTAGGTGCATGAGTCTTGTTGATAGCTCCCAGTGGTAAGACCTACAAGTTCTCATTCTCTTTATTATTCACATGTACAAATAATGTTGCTGAGTATAAGTCATTGTTGATAGGGCTAAGATTAGTTGCAAGAAATAACATAAAGAATCTCAGAGTTATTGGTGACTCTGAGTTAGTGATCTCTCAGATAAGGTCTAAGTATGCTTAAAAAAATCAGAGACTAAAACATTACAGAAATGTTGTGTGGGATGAGATAGAGAATTTTAATGCCTTTGGCATTGATTGGATGGATAGAAATCAAAACAAGATTTCCAACTTGTTAGCTAATATTGCTCTACGGAAAGAGGATGTTACCTTTGTAGGAATTTTAAAGATTGAGGTTCAATCAAGGCCCTTTGTCCCAGATAATATTGAAAGTTGGTAGGTTTTTGAAGATGATTTAGATATTTTGAAATTTCTACATTGTGAATTACACTTAGGAAGTAAAGAAATAGATTTTAGTGGGTTTGTATAGACTATGGATGGTAAAGATACTATTTTTGGCAAGGAGGTCATACAACTAAAATCAAATAGAGTTCCCAAGGGGTTGATTGTGCTAGAGAAAGAATTTGACAATAAGGACAGGTCCTATTATGCAAGGACTATGAACAATCTAGAGAACTTGGAAGAAATAAATGTTGGGACAAATGAATTTCCTAAGAAGGTATACATTGGTAGGAAGCTATCCACTAAAGTCAACGAGATGTTGGTTAATCTCCTAAACAAATATAAACATGTCTTTGCATGGTCTTATGATGACCTAAAGGAATATAGGGAGGACCTTTTCCAACATAAGATTCCTTTAAAAGAAGGCACAAATCCTTTTAGATAGATATTAACACCTATTAATCCCACCCTAGCTCCCAAGATGTAACAAGAATTAAAGAAAATGAGGGATGTTGGAATAATCAATCCAATAAGGCATTCAACATGGGTATCAAATTTGGTACCAATAAGAAAGAAAAATGGTGATATTAGACTTTGTGTAGACTTCAGGAGTTTGAATATCAATTCATTGAAAGATAACTATGGGTTACCTAATATGGAAGCTATGTTACAAAGAGTCACTAGATCAGAATTGATGCCTATGTTGGATGGTTTTTCAGGCTACAATCAGGTTATGGTTAAGGAATCAGAGAAGTTTAAGACTACATTCACCACACCATGGGGACTTATGTGTATGTCATAATGCCCTTTGGATTAACAAATGCTGGAGCAACATTTCAAAGAGCCATGGATGTGGTGTTCACTAATTTTATAAATTATTTTTGAGTAGTGTACCAAGATGATCTTACTACCTATTCAGTAAAAGAGGAACAACATTGTGGTCATCTTGAGAAGCTCTTTGTGAGAGCATTGGAATATGGGGTTTCTTTAAACCCAAAGAAATGTGTTTTTGGTGTGACAGAGGGAAAGCTTCTAGGGAACATTGTTTCTAGAGGTTGAGTGAGAATTGATTCTGAAAGGATAGATGCAATTGACAAGATCCCTCAGCCTAAGAATGTAAAGGGCATTCAGTCTTTCTTTGGGTAGGTAAGCTTCATAAGGAGATTTATTACTAATTTTGCTGAAACTAGTATTCCAATTTCAGGGATGATGAAGAAGGGAGCCAAAGTAGAGTGGAATCAAGAAGCGTGCAAGGATTTTTCTAGTATCAAACAAGCTATTAAGGATGCTCCTATCCTTAGGAAACTAGATTATTGTAAGCCTTTGCAAAAAATCTCCTTTTCTTCATATAATACTATTGTTGCAGTGTTACTACAAAAGAATGTAGAGGGATTTGAGCAACTCATTTCCTTTTTCAGTAAGTCTTAACAAGAACTAGAATTTAAATATGATATCATGGAAAAACAAGCTTACGCACTAGTTAAAATTGTTAAGGATTTTAGGTGTTATTTTGTAGGAGCAGTTGTGATTGCTTATGTACCTAGTGTTGCTATTAAGGATATTTTAGCCCAACAAGAAGTGTCAGGAAGGAGGTGTAGTTCGATCAACCAAATTCATGAGTTTAATATTGATATGCACATCACAAAGCTGGTTAGGGGTATGGGAGTAGCAAGGCTCATGGCCCAAAGAAATTTGGATGCCAATCATATAAATATAATGGAGGAAGACCAAAGGCCCTATATTTGTGATATGGATTGTTTTGAATGGTACAAGGAGATATTTGGATAATTTCAAAAGATGGTGTTACCCTCTGACATGGATGAAAATAGGAAAAGAATAGTTAAATTGTAGGCTATTAAATATGTTATAATTTAGGGACAATTGTGGTGGAGGAGAAATGATGGTGTACTGCTCAAGTGTGTTGACTATGATAAGTACAAGAGCCTGGAGGAACAAATGCATAGTTGTGCTTGTGGAGGCCATTACATTGCTAAAACTACTACACACAAGATTCTCAGATCTGGATTTTGGTGGCCAACTATTTTCAAGGATGCTCACAATTATGTTAACAAATGTGATGTTTGTGAGAGATTTGCAGGAAAGCTTTAATTTGGGGGAAGTTTGCCCTTGAGGCCTATTTTAGTTGAAGCACCTTTTCAGAAATGGGGAATGGATTTCATTGGTGAGATTGAAGGGTAAAAGCACAATAATCTATCACCCTTTTATAAAGGAAAAGGATAACAAAATCAAGGTTGTTCAACTTCAATAGTATAAAAGTGACATTTATGTTTGGAATTTGAAGATGATGTAAACTAATAAAATATTTTAAAATGGATGAAGTTTATGATTAATATTATTAACTTTTTTTTTTAATAAGTTTTGATATGTCTTTTAAATTTTTAAAGATGATTTTTTAGTTGCAGAAACATACTGAAAATTAGGGGTCTAGTTCCCACCAAAAAATTATATGTAAATAAACATTTTTTCCCCTAATTTCAAAATATGTTATAGATGACATATATATCTAGTGCATGAAGAAATAAAAACTGGTTTGTGACTTATATTTTCTCTTTTATAACAATTGAAATTCTAACTCACCTAAAATTGACAGTTTTCATCTCTCACTATATTTTTCATAACAAATATATCCCAATCAAAAAAATAAATATATATTCTTGAAGAGGAATCTCTCTTCTAGTGCACCATATGTTTTTCAAATTTATTTAATATGTTTTACTATGTTTTTCTTTCTTCAAATCAACATCTCCTTGACTGTTAAAATACCTACTAGCAATATTTTTTAATTATAATAGACTATGTCTAATTAAAACACTATAAAATCTATAAGAGATATTCTTGACTCTGATCTCTACAAAAGGGTATTTTTGTATTTTTTTAAAAATATCATTAAAAAGACTTAAAGTTATTGCAACGCCACTTTTCTGAAATAATTTTATTTCTACAGTAATTAGACTCAAAGTGGTATAAAACATGCATTTAATATACATTTCCAATTGGAAACATTAAAGAACTTATCTAACTTAACTATAATGAATCTAGCTAGACCATATGTTTGACCACAATTAACTTTTAGTTAGAAATACTAAAATTTAGCTGTGGTGATAAGTTGGCCTAAAAGGTGACAGATTATTGTGCTTTTACCCTAAAAAGAAGTCAAGTGGAGGCCATTCTTGGATTCTAGTAGCTATTGATTATTTTACTAAATGGGTTGAAGCAATTCCCACTAGAGGAGCTACTAGTAAAATTGTGGTTGATTTCATGTTAAAGAATATTTTGACCAGATTTGGATGCCCTGAGAATATTGTGGTAGATAATGCAATGTGTTTTAGATTAGAAGAGTTTAGTTCCTTTTGCAAGAAATATAGGAACCAAATATCTTACTCATCCCCATATCATCTACAAGGGTATGGCCAAGCTGAGTCTAGTAATAAAAGTTTGATCAAAATAATTAAAATAATGTTAGACAAAAACAAGGGAGCCTAGGATTCAAAGTTGGAATTGGCACTGTGGGCTGACAGATTAACAGTAAAGAAAGAAATTGGTTGTGCACCTCTTGATTTTGTATATGGGATTCATGCTAGGTTGCGTGAAAACAATCTATTTCAAATTTACAAGTTTGTCCAAGAGTATGATGAGGAAATGGATGATCATATGAGAATCAGGATGGATGACTTGATACAAATTGATGAATCAAGAAGGGATGCACATGAAAAGAATATGCAAAAATAGTTGCAATATAAGAACCTGTTTGATAAAAGAACAACTATTAGGAGCTTTGAAACTGATGATTTGGTCCTGATGTGGAATGCTAAAATTGAAGATAAAGGTAAACATGGTAAATTTGACCCTATCTGGCTTGGACCATACATTATTGATAGTAAATGGGGTATAGATTCTTATATTCTTAAATATTTTCTTGTAAATGTTCTAGAATTTCTATTTCATGGAAAATTCTTGAAGTTTTACTTCTCTTGAAGTCTCAAATCCTTGAACAATAGTTCTAGGAGTAGCTTTCTTATATGTTGTTTCCTGTTTGCTGTCTTAGGTTAGGTTTTTCCTATAGGTGGTCTGCTATTTCCAAAGATCTATGGTTCTTGGCCAAAGCTTTTGTTTTTCCATCCTCAGGTAGAGCCACAATTAGCACTAGCAGAAAAGCTTTTGTCTCCATGATAGTCCCT
Organism: Thuja plicata; assembly: GCA_018584345.1. Taxonomy (NCBI): domain Eukaryota; kingdom Viridiplantae; phylum Streptophyta; class Pinopsida; order Cupressales; family Cupressaceae; genus Thuja; species Thuja plicata. The sequence continues at coordinate 1,310,121 of MU226669.1, forward strand.
ACCATTTGTGCAATTTTCTTTGGTCTCTGGCATTGAACCCTAAGCCCTTAATGTATTTTCATGTCAATTCAGAGGAAAAACCCTAAGTGTCTTGGCCCCATTCTATTTTGAAGTCACCTTTAAGGGCCACTTAAATTCCCTTTGGGCATGTGCTTTATTTTCTTCCCATGTGGTCACCAGGTCTTGTGATTTGACCCCATGTTAGTGTTTTGTCTCTTCACTTCAAGTTTGCTGATTCACTGAATTGCCAAATAAAACTAAGGTTAAGATAAGGGTGACCTTATGGTTTGGTCAGTGAAAAATGGAAGTTAAAGGTCATGTAGGTTGATCAAATATTATGGCTTTTGTTATGCCTTAATGCAAAACATGCAGTAGCTTTACCTTCAAGGCAAAATGGTGTGTTGCCATGTGTCCAAGTGGGCTCAAGAAGTGATCGTAAGGCAATAGTTAAATGGTGAGCATGTTAGTGTTGATTTGATGGTTGTTGTGATCCCTTTATACAAAAGATATAGCAAAGTTATGTTCAAGGGAAAGAGAGAATGTGCCACATGTCCTTGGTGGGCCCAGGTATGATATACTTGGTTGTTGAGTCTTGTAAAAAAATTTAGGGTTTGTATCAAAGGTTACGAGACTTGGAGAGGACTGTCAGATGCAAGGTTGAAGTTGATCAATGGCGGTTGGGTGATCTCCTGATAAATTTTGAAGGGTCAAAGTCATTCAGTGATCATGAGACTAGGCTTTAGTCACCAGGTCTACAGAAGTTGAGCAAGGGTTTAATGTGAGTTAGAAGTGGCTTAGTTGCCTAGTATCATGAACAAACCAAAGTTAATGAAATCTTCTCATGACTGAGAGACTAAACAAAAGGTGATAACCCTGATTTGAAGGCAGGTTAAGTTAAAATTCCCAGGTAAAGGCCAAGAACATCAGTGGATATGTTTTAAAGCGATGATCAGGTTTAAATCTAGGTCGTTGATCTAATTTTCCATACCATTTATGACCATTTATTTTCAAATTTTAATATCTTCCTCAGAATGGTGATGCTGTGGTTTCCAATTTGTAGGATAGGGTAGATGGCTCCGCCATTTCTTTTCTGTTGGAAATATTCAGGATTAACCAAGTTACCGAGAGGGGAGGGGTAATTCAGTAACACTTAGCTTCTTTAAAACATTTCTGCACTTTTATATTCTTTAACCATTCATTCATCTAATCTACTGTAAGCATGAAAATGTAATCATTCATAACACATAACACAAAGATTGGTAACCCAGAAACCTTCCAAATAGAAAGTAAAAATGGGGTGGGGATGGTACCCACAAAACTTTGGTACTGCAGTAAAAGTTGGCCGGTTAAGGCTTACAATGATCACTTCTGATGATCT
>MU226669.1:1317995-1332769 GCA_018584345.1 Thuja plicata
AACATAAACTCATTCTTAAGTTGGCCTTACATAGGTGAACAAAATATTACTGAGTCGGTAGAAGCTCAGTTCCTCAAGCTGGCTCGGTGATCTTCTGATACTCGGCATCCACTACAATACTCGGCATTGTCATGCTCTCGGTAAGAGTAGAAGCTCGATCCATACTAGTCTCGAAGTGTAGCTTGGAACTCGGTAGCTAAAGTGACTCGGTAGATATAGTGTCACTCGGTAACCACTGGTGACTCGGTAGTAACTGACTTCAACTGATGACTCGGTAGTTAAAGTGAAGCTCAATGACTGTCGTCTGCTCGGTAATTGCTGTTCTTCTCATATACTTGGTGACTGCCTTGCTGCTCGGTTTGAACTGTTTGATCGGTGAGCTTTATTGAATACTCGGTATAGGCTGTGGACTGAGTGATGAGCTCGGTAAGCATTCAAAATTGAATAAGTGTTTTCACTAAGTGCATTCACTGATGACAAATAGATCATTATTCCAACACTTTTCAGCTCTAAGTAATGGTGATTTGAGAGGCCTTCATGGTTGTTGCTTGTTTCCAAGTCTCTCTAGACACATTGATGATAGAAATGACCAATTTTTTGTAGAGTGTTGTGAGGGTAATGATTAAATTTATTTCAATATCGGCAAAAGGACTGATTTGACCATTTCCCTAATTTCTTCAGCATGAGGATTTGTCAAAAGATAAATATTTTGAATGATCTTCTGAAGAAAAAATGACTGATAGAGATGAGTGCATTAATTGTGTGATAGGTGGTTGTTGAAACCCTTTCCTAGGGTTTCCATATTTCTATTTATGCCTTGTTTCTCTCCATTGTAAGGGTTCAAAAGTTTTGGTTTCCAAGCTTTGGTCCAGTGGGATATAGCAGACTGTATTAGTATTGTATGTAAATTCAATAGAAAGTTCTTGTAGTCTTTTGTAGGTTATTGGAGTGGTTTTTTTCTCATATTAGATTAGAAAAGGTACATGATTCATTATACTTAATACAATTATTCCAAGTTTCAAGTCTCTCCTTGGTGTTGATCTTATGAATTTTGGGTTTTCTGATCCACTGCATAGGATTACCTATGTATATGTACCGATCTTTAGTTCTTGATTTAGGATCAAGTAAAACACACTTAAGATAGACCATAAATTCATCTTCATTTGTCTACAAAGGGATCTTACAAGTAGTGGATAGGCTGGAGTAATTGTGTTTATGGCTTTGGATCTTTGACATTAGTTGGTTCATGTTTCTGTATCTATTTTTGAGATCTACCCAATAGGTAATCGAACTAATCAAGGATTAGTACATCCTATTGAGATACATGTTTGATTTAGTTCTTGGCTATATTCTGCATCTTAATATATCAATACCATTTTCAAGCTTTAACTATTTTTTGGTTGATAGTTGTGAAGTCATCATTGGTAATAGAGATTCAATGAATGTCTGGTTAGTATTTAGTACTTTCTTACCATGATCTGATGTTCAATCTAGAGAAAAAAATAGTTGAAAGGAGTTATATAGTTATCTAGATTTGCCCTGTACCTTCCTTGGTTTTGTAGACCCAGAAGCAGAAGAGGGCAGTCTTGACCATAAAGTTGGTCTAGTTATCTTATAGATCTTTCATACTTGGAATTAACCACTCCTAACATTAGTCTTAAGATATAATGGTTTCATTCATAGTGTAACAATTTCAATCACCAACATATCCAAGCAATTTTCTATATGTTATGCCGAATGAAATTTTTTTAGGATTGAGTCGCAGACTGAACTGTTCCATGCAATCAAGTATTGGACCTAGATTTGCAAGGTGTTACTCTCATTGAATTCTCTTAGATAGAGTGTCATCAACATAATCTTCCATTTTTTTATGCATCATGTTATGAAATATAGTGGTGAAAACTTTCTGATATGTGGCCCCATCATTTTTGAGTTCAAAAGGCATGACGTTCCAATAGAAAGTGCCCCATGCACATGTGAAAGTAGTTTTCTCTTTGTCTTCTGGCACAATATTTATCTAGTTGTAGCTAGAGAAACCATCCATTAGTGAGTATATTTCATATCCTTCTATCATGTCTACAATCATATCAATATTGGGAAATGGAAAGTCATCCTTAGAACATTGCTTATTCAAGTCTCTGAAGTCTATGTAGACTCCGATATGTTTTTCATTTTTTGACACTGGAACAATATTAGAGATCCATTCTGCATAGTCAATTGCTCTAATAAATACTACCTTAAGAAGTTTATCCAATTCAGCCTTCACAAGTAGAGCTTCGTGTGGATGCATTTTCTAAAGCTTTTGTTTGATAGGCTTGATGCCTGGTGCAATAGACAAATGATTCATGATTCGATTAGGGTCTAATCCTGGAATGTCTAAATATTTCCATGCAAATTTTATCTTTTTTCTTGGGAAGAATCTAATGAATTCCTCTCTTTCTACCTTAGATAATGATTGTGCCAAATGAATGATCTAAGGTTCATCTTTTGTACCCATGTTGACTGGTTGAGTTGGCGCAATATGAATAGATGATCGTTCTTATAAATGACTTGGAAGTATATCAAGTATCTCATCCTTAGGAGCCTCAGAGAGGTTTTAACCCTTGGAGACATCCTTTATTTTTACTTTTTTAGGCTCTGACACTTCCACAATGTGGTTTTCACCATCAGAGTGCCTATTTTTTCATCTTTTGATTTTGTGACTGAGATACTTGATATCAGCCTTAGTTATGTTAACACTATCTTTGCTAGTGGAGGATGTTACAGGTTTGACAAAATTGAGGTAATAGGCAAGAGAATAGTCATTCTGGAATGTAAGGAATTCATTAGATTAGGAAGGAGAGTTCCAGTCTATGAGCTCAAGATGGAGGAGTGAAAGAGAAGTGACAGGTTCAAGTGTGTTCACAGTATAATCACCAAAATCATTGACTAGAAATTTGAGACCTAGAGAAACCTTATCCAAAGGTGTAGTGAAATTCCTTTTACCCCTACCAACCATAGTAGATGACAAGTTAACATTGATGGAATCAGACTAATTTGACCTTACACTAGACCCTTCACCTACTTTGAGAAGGTTTTCATATGTGTGCACTCTATCTATATCCCTGTTATAGGTGGCATATGAAAAATCATCAAACTTGTACTCATGAGATTCTGTTTCATCATTAGGCATCATATCAAAAACATGAGTGAAACCAACCCTTTATCCCCACTTTGGATGATTTCTGCCTAGAACCTCTGCTATGGTTAGATGAGCAAATTTTGACCTAGGTACCTCATCAGTGCTTGCAGCATCATCTACTTCTTGTTTGGTGAGAAGTGGCTAGGTTTTCTCCCATTCAAATTACTCTTGGAAGTGTGGTGGTATGTACAAATCACCCTGATGACCTGGATTTATAGCTTGCATTTATTTCCACTGCTCATAGGTTAATGGAGTAAGTGAAGTGGTTTCATTAGAGTCACTGTCAGTCTTGATTGTACTGACACATGGTATAAAATCATCTGGCTCAGCAAAGAATGCTACTAGATCTGGAAGAATGGGACAAGGGAAGCAGTCCTCCTCAGAGTTGTCTTCGCAATCTTCAGTTTTAGGTGTACCTTCAGGTGTTGATTGGTGATCTATTTGAGGTAAAAATTTGTTTATCCCCAGTTGTAATGTGAGCTTCTTGAAGCCTATACTTGTAGAGTCACGTGTTCGTCGACCAATAGCTTCAAGTGGTGCGAGCAATCCTTTATAATTCACACCTATAGGACCATTCCCTTTGTAGCCAAAGCATTGCATAATAGTTAGACCCTTTCCATACTATTTAGGTTTTATGTCACAAGGTGTAGTGGTTTGCTTAGATGTGTCCTCCCCATTATAGATCAAAGCTTTGATAGCCCTTTTTCAGCTTCTTCTTCTAATGGTATTGTGGCCTATACAAAGGTACCACCATATTTTGTTTGAGGAGGAACTGTAGAAGGTTTAGTGTCCTCAGAAGGTCTCCCATAAGAATGTAGAGACAAAGGGAGAGATGTAATAGATAGAATGGGTTCAATCTGAAACCCTCCCATGTTATTTTCCTTGAGTGTAAGACCCTTTTCCATTTCATTTATTTTAGTCTTGAAGAACATAGCAGACTCTCTATTGGTGGGCACAAAGATGTCATCAAATTTTGTGAGTGTGTTGCAATCATAGCGTGTATTAGCAGGTATAGTCATTTCAGATCCTTAGATGGGAACTTAATGAACTGATGATATGTTGAAGGGATAACCTGCATTTTTTGGATCCATGTTCTTCCCAACCAAATATTATATGCTAAAGGAATGTCAAGCCCTTGACAGATAACATCCCTTTCAATAGGGCCAACTCTGATTGGTAATAAAACTAGCCCCTTAGATTTCCATTCTTCTTCTTCTTCTTCTTCTTCTTCTTCTTCATAAGCCTTAATAGTAATATTTTTGTGAGCATCTATCCAATATTTGTTGTATCCTAACTCAATAAGGAAGCTAGCAGAGAAAATGTTCAGGCTAGTGTCATTAACTATGAGGACACAGCAGACGCATTTTGGGCCAATCATGACTTCAATGTGCAAGGGGTTATTGTGTGGGTGACTCAGAGAATGGTCGTCTTCTTAAGAGAAAGACAAGTAATGTGAGGAGGTTAAGTGACCTACCATGGATTGAAATCAGTCAAGATTGAGATATTTTGGGACGTTTTCCTCAGTGAGGGCTTTGTCAAGGATCTCCCTATGACTAGGGGAGATTTTTAGCAGCTCGAAGATGGAGACCTAAGCGTTAGTACATTGTAATTGATCTAGTATGTTGTAATTGGCAGTATTAGATGAGAAAATCAATTTTGGATTCTTGTTGGCAGAGCCAACAATAGCTTTGTCTGTAGGTTGTGTTGGTTAAGATGTAGAAGGCTTAGGGCCTTTCAAAATGATCTTAGCATGAGATCAAGTAACAACGTTTTCACTAACCTAAGACTATTCTTGTTCAGAGGACTGAGGTGCAGACCCTGGAAAGATGAAAGGAGTTTTAGGCTTGGGAAAAATCTTCCCTTCCCTTGAGAATGACAATGTTAGAGCATTTAGTATCAATAGGCGCAACCATATTAATGGCATTGTCATTATTGGTGTGTGTATATTTGACCTTGGCAGCAGTATTCTTCCCTTTAGATGATTCACCTTTCCCATGGGGAGGAAATGGGTCTTTGAAATCTTGGTGATATGAGTTCTTGTTGTGACCTCCCACAATAATAACCTCACTATCAATAAGGTCTTGGATCTTGTGTTGTAATTGATAAAGGTAGTCATCTTGTGACCCTTTATCTGATGGTAATCACAATATGCAGATTCATACCACCAAGATGGTTGAGCTTGTGCATCAAAAGGATGTGATTTATCTAGAGGAGTGAGTAAATGGTTTTCCAAGAGATTCTTGTAAACTGCATCAAGAGGTTCTCCTAAAGGAGTGAACTCATGATTGGATCTAGTAGCCCAAGGTTTAGATATGGAAAAATTTAAATTACTCAATTTGGATTCTATCATAGCCTATTCAATGGCTTTAGCTTCCTCCATAGTGGTAGTGAGATTAAAAGAATCCTTTGGAGGCTTGCAAGTCACATTGTCTACAAGTCCATCATTCACAACATCACCATTCTTGTCTGGAACAAGGTCCTTGTTTATTTTCCTTATGTAAGGTTAATTCTTCTTTATTAATCATAAATGTCTCAATTCTCACAGCTTGCTTAATCATGTCATCGAAGGTCATGGGACCTTGCAGGTGTACTTGATACCCAAAATTGGGAAGAAGATTGTCTTGAAATATGTCCAACTTTTTGGATTCGGGTATTTTACGAGAATATCTTGTATAAAGTTGTTTCCATCTCTGGAGGAATGTCAAGAAGGATTCCCCATGATTTTTTTTCAAGTTGAAAATATCTCAGATGTGAACCAGATGTTGGATGTTGTCGGAATAGTGTTGTAGAAACAAGTTGGTAATTTCGTCAAAAGTCTTGATGCCAGTTGGTATTCTAGAGAACCACTCGATAGCTGACCCTCCCAAACTGTGTGGGAAGAGATGCATGAGGTAGGTTTGATCATCTATGAACTCCATAGAGAGAGCACCAAACTCTCTCAGATTTTCCTGGGGATCATAGGTACCCAAGTATTTATCATAATTGGGAAGTTCAACTCCTTTAAGAAAAGGAGGAATGCATAGACTCTTATCAAATGGGAATGAAAAAATGCTTTCTAGCATGAACTATATAGCGGATTTGTCTTTATCCTTCATGTGTTGAATAATTTTTTCTTGCATACTTTGAACTTTTTTTTGTAACTTGGAGTTTTTAGTTTCTTCCTCTTTAGTTAAAAGCATCTCTACATTGTAGTTAGAGGGTAACTTAGCCCCTTGATTGGCTATTTCAAGAAGACATTTCTCTTTTTCCTCAGCTAGGATAATTTCCATCATCTTGTGTAAATTTTTATTAGCACGAGCACCTTTAATATCTACTTGGGTTATATATGTCTTCTCATCATTAGGGGGGTCTTGATAATTGAATTTACCCTTGGTTTTAGAGTGATCATCATCTCTTCTTTGTTCACCTAATAGATTATGGTCTACCATCTTGCTAGAATGCAAGTGTTTAGTGTACAAAGACTCTATACAAGGAGGTTGAGTGTCTAAAGGTGTTGTACCTACGAGAACTCTTGTTGTGTTACTAGTGTCATGTTTAGGAAAAAACTTTTTAGATTTTGTATGTTCTTCAAACAAAGGATTTCAAACCTCACTAAAATCCACTGGAAATTATTGTTTCACGAAAGGGGGATGCGAGTATTTCTAACTACACTCAGACAGTGTGAAAATTTTAGAAAGACTTTCTACTTAGTTGATAGGTCTACCCCTACCTTGTTTAATGACACATGAAGGGATTGTTTTGCTACTAAAAGATGTAACAGTCATAGAATAAGATGATACAAGGAATCTGAACTAGGACCACGCTTTAAACTATCTCAAGGTAAATGCACAAAGTGCCAAAAGGGTGAGATATATGTGGTGCAAATTGTCAAAAATAAGGCTAGAACTGCCGACAGGTGACTATGGTGATGCAAGATATGAGGACACAGTAGAAAGAGAACAAAAAGATATGAGACAAGACAAGTTTAAGCAAGAATCATGTAATTCTCAGCCCAAGAAATCTAGTTGCAGACTGTATGTAGACAGAAGGCAGATAAACAGACCTAGAACAAGAACCAGATTTAGTAGAGAGATGCTAGACAAATGGGAAATAGCTCATTGTTTTAGCAAAATGATATAGCTTCGTGTGAATAAGTACTTTCTCGTGTGAAGATTCACATAGGTTCACGTGAGACTTTGCAGTCCAACAGGAAAAATTGCAGAAAAAGGTGACAGACCGGTTAATAAATAGTACCTGATTTATAAAATGTCATGTGATAATTGACAGTGTGTCATGCAAAGTTTCTCAGAGAATGAAGTGAAGATGGAAAAATATCGCGTGAGATGTTGCAGTGAAATAGGTAAAATTCTACATAATCAGACAATTAGGATGAGATTGCATTTTTTGATATAGACTATGCTGTGTTTTGACAGAAAGTTCAAATTTTAAATTGTTTTGGACATGTTTGAATTTGGCAAGTTGTGTGATTTGACATTTTTTCAATTGTTTAAATGGTTCACCCACCCAAAACACATTAAGAATAATGTTTGTAGTACCAGAACATACACATAACAATCCTTGGTGAGCCAGGGAAGTATCTGTTGAATTCCCACTTAAACTGAAGTTCAACCATGCCTACTCATAGCGGACAACTTAGAAGCTTGGAGGCATGGGCTCCTCCTTACATGTGCACTCACTTCTCAGGAACACCAAGCTTTGAATCCCAAAAGAATTGCTTCCCAAAGGACTATAGTCTCTACTAAGAGCCGTGAAAGTGTGGAACATCTTAGTATGTCTCTGATCTTCCCCACCAATAGATAGAGGGACTTTGGATACTATAACAAAGGTTTATAGTAAGGACATCTATTCAAGTGGTTGTGATCAAGTCATTTTCCCAATAAAGGGGGCTCTCACAATCCTTTCAAAGCAAGGTTTTCACCTTAAAAATGTAGGGACTTTAACGCACCACTAGGGTACTAGAGGAGATTTTGGTTGCCACAATGAATTCACACCTATCCATTGTGAGATTATTCACAATGGTTTTTTTTATTGACCAGTTCGGAAGGGCTTGGCTTTAGCCTATTACCAGTTGGGAAATCCACTCCCACTAGCTCTATTAAAGCACTTGGGTGGTAGCCACTCTAGAAGAATCATATGAATTTCTCTTACACCCAAGATCTGTAAAGGCGAGGGGAGATGATACGTTCATATAGTTCTTTGGAATTACAAACTAGAAAACACTTCAAGCACGTAAGACGATGATTCATTTTAACCACCAAGTTGAAGCATTTTCCAACTACTAAAAATATACATGAGAGTTTTGTGAAAACATGCAAGGTCTTCGACAAGCGTCCTATAGTAAATATGTTCGTAGTTTGTAATTTATTTCTTCTTTCTCAGCGTCCTTCAAACCACCATTAAGCTGTTCCAAAAATAAAATTAGAGAAACACAGAAGTCAGGAAACAATAGATCGTTAGAAAAACCAAGATAAGAAATATCAAATAAAGGTCCCTGGTGTCAAAGTTTGCACAATGATTCTTGCAAGCTCATGTGAAGAAGTATAAATAGTCCCGTGAAGAACTAGAAATTTTGCGTGAGACGCTGTGAAATTTTGTGTGACATCTCTAACAGAGACATACAGACAGAGTGCAAAAATGAAAATAAGTGCAATAAAATGATGACAAAAACTAATTTTCTGGCCCCACGGTGGGAGATAGAAATGTATACGTTAAATGTGGCCTTCTTACTAAACCATACACTTCAATATAGTCATTATTCATTAGCCACATACATAAGTGAATAAGATTTACTCATCCTGCATGCCTGTATGATTCAACCTATTGTCTCCTATCGAGACGGGGTTTTTAATGGCTCTCAGAACGAGAGTCTCACAACCTAGACCAATCCAAGAATGAAGGATTTTTCTCCCTAATGCAATGTAATGCAAGATTAATCTAAGAATGAACGATGCAAGATTAATCTAAATGATATTAAACTATGACATGATTTTGAATAAGATTAATCTAAGAAAATGAAACTAATCTATTGCAAATGAGAACTTAATAGAAATGAGATTATGAACTAAAATGTAGCAGCAATTATTTATTCTAACAAAGCATATTTTCAATTAGAAATGTGAGTTCTTTTATAGACTAAGAGTCTGCTTAAAATAGAAAGGTTCCTTTTGAATTAAAACAGATAAAAAAGCCAGTTCAGAATAACAAGTTTTCTTTAAAAGAAAATAATGAACTGTTTTCTCTTTATTTTTAACTATTTTCTTTCTTGATTTTAACTGTTTTCTTTTTCTTTAAAGCACAGTTAATTCAAAGTTTCTATTTCTGAACTGCAGAGAAGATTTTTGATAGAATATTTAATTAGTTAAATAAATAGAATATGACCTCATAAATGTATTTTCTCAATTATTTGAATAATTAAATTCAATTTTTGAAATGATGATATTTATTTAATAATTAAATATTATTTAATTCCTTTTTATGTGTTTTAGCTAAAAGGGGTGAATTTAATTTAATTAAAGTGCTAGGACTTTATAATTAAATTAGCTCAATCATAAGGTTTGTTTAGCTTATTGATTGATATTTAGGAATTAAATATAATGTATGATTAATGCCGATTTGTGATTTTCTGCATTAGACACTTAGGTCGAGTAGAGTCAGTCAAAACTCAAAATTTCCTAGTACAATAGGACTTTGATGATTCAGAAGAATGAAAAATGCAACAAAATTATTTAGGATTGCAAGATGCCAATTTTGGGGTGTTACAATTTCCACTTGAGAATCCACACAATTAAAAATTACAATTAACAATTTATAAGGAACATATATTGAAGGACACACAATTACGAAATAAGCACATTACAATGAGGCTTTATCTCTCATTAGACACAACCTTGGCCTATACTGAATTCACATAGGTCTAAACTTGGTTCCCCTATTTATTATCATGCTCAAAATTCCTTGCACTCCAAATAAAAATATCACTAGTTAAAGAAATTGCAAACATATAACATATATGAAATGATCATTATTCAGACATTTACAAAAAATCTATGTCATCATGTAATCAGCTTTCAAATTCACATAATCAAAATTAATTTAGCTTCTTCCCACATGAAATCATATGCACACATAAACAAAATTTATGCATCTAACTTTTGATTCACATGATTCACCAATTTTCCAAAACCATAGATAAATTTCCTCATGAAAACACATGTACACATTAAAGCACATTCATAATCACATCATCATATAAAAACTTTTCAATTGCATTTTGGCGTATCATCTAATCATCATTTAAGAATTTTTATTAAATCCTTTATTAAATTGCATCACAGTAATCCTTTAAATTAGTGAGTCATTATGTGGCATTAAAATACATCATAAAATCATCATCATCATATGAATCATTAAAATATGCATCCTATTCAAAATACTAAATCATTTATAGTACCAGATCCATCAAATCCATAGACATGAAATATATGTCAGATAAGTATTAATGTATATAAACATATTATACTTTATTTAATCAATCCAATTCTTGCTTCCATTACCCTATTAACCATTTAATGAAAATTACTACCAACTAAACCATGATTCATTTTAATCGACCGATTTACAATGACATCCATATAACCTTTTATGTACTTTACATTAAGAACAACTAAACTTGTTATACATCACAAATTTTCCTTGTACCATATCAATTATCAGAACACATACTCTTAGTGGAATTCTCTTATTAATCAGTTGGATTAATTAAGTTTAGTGCAATCATAGTGCATCCTAGACTCACCTATATGAGTATGGAAACAACATGACTCATCCTTGACTCACATCTCTGTACAATGCAATATAAAATCCATAAGGAACTAACATAAGGAATCAACCTACTAGGTCTATCTTGAAGATACAACTTCACAATGGTCCAACAAGATCATAACATACAAGCACGAAAAACCAATTCGCAGCCATCTGGTATCAAGAAGGAATGGAAATGGAGAAGCCCTACATATATGCACAATCTAAACAATATAGACACAATATCCCAACATGTCAATAATGCATTTTGTTGTAGTTTTTATCAAACTAAAAGGGTAGTCTTATAGTCTAAATTCATTTTATAGCCATGATCACAAACATTTCTTGCCTGGGGAGTCTTATACAAGAGCATCCAAGGAGAATTGGTGATTGACATGGATAAATATGAATTTTTTTTTATTTTTATTTTTAGGCAAAAGTGGCAAGCCACTATAATATTTTATTAAAAATATGATTCAAAAAAGGTCAACTAGGAAAGAACCAGTAAGAAAACCTAGCATCATCCCTTTTGCTTACAACATTATAGTTATTCAAAATTACAAAATGATACAAAATATTCTAGGCGTATCATTACTATAATATGGAGTAAAAACTACCTCCCATGCATATGCCATCCCTAATACATATTTGACCTTTGAATTTAATATATAAGTAAAATTACTACACTTTTCCATTCATCAAAAAGGGGCATAAAGTTTCATTTCGCTGCTTACTCTTCCATGATGTCACTGCTTTTTTCGGCATGCCCAAACTCGAAGGAACCTTGCACACTTGGTCTGCTAATAACCACTGGAGTTCAAACCCAGCCATGAGCGCTCTGTGTGGAGGGACATTCCCAGCCATCTTGGTCATCATTTGATTTTTTAGGGGACCACACAGAACACACTTGTTCCTTAGGCTGTGCTTCTATTGCGGTTTCATGGCACCAGACATTCGAATCACTAATCCATACAGACTGACATATCGAGGTCTCCCATTTTGGAACTTGAGTCTGCAACGTATTGGAAAATATTTGCAAATCTAAAAGTGCAAACCCCATCTTCTTAAATTTTTCCACAAATTGATAACAGAGAACCCGAGAGGTGCCCTGTATCGCAGCTTTCAACTGTGAAGGGCTGCATTTGTCAACTGCCAATCTTAAGGCTTCATACATGACCAGATATTCATGCTTATGAAGTAGTTGTGAATGGGAGAATAAACCCCCTATTAAAGCCATTCCACTCCATAAATCATATTTTTGCATTGCCAAAATTAGCCTATTATCCAAGATAAATGGTGGCCAAATTACCTTATTTGCCAGCGATTGTAGGAGCAGAGGACATTGCAGAATATCCATGGCATTAGAAAGGAAAACAGATACCATATTTGAAGGATAGAAATACTGATGTGCTGATGAAACCAAGTATTCTTCCCTAATTACTTGCCTGATAGCCCTCTGAATTTTTGGCGAATGTACAATGAACACCATATCCAGCACCGAATCATCGACAACCTTTGGCAATACAACTTCATCAAGCATCAGGAAGATCCATATGCGATAAGTCTTTGGTAGCATACCCCAATGTTGCTTATGATAGGTCTCGTAGGGAGCAGAGACATCCATCATTTTCAACATCTTCAATTTCTGAGATTTGCGTATAACCTAAGCCTTGGGATATATACTGCAAGATTACTTTCTGTGAGGTGAAATTTATGCACAAATGTGTTATCTATACTTCACACTTGGGAAGCCATGTGAATAATTATTAGCGCCTGTCCTCAAAAATACCTTCAAACTGTACTTGTGATCCCTCACTCTAAGGCCAAAGATTTCACATGAAATATATGTCAGTCGCATAATGCCCCTATTTGTGCAATGATTTGATAAATTATTTGTTTATTCAAAAACGTGCTCACTTTAATGACTTGATTGAAATCATTCCGCCTTATCTATTTCAATTATTTTTTGAGATCGCCATTATTTTCAATCCATGGCAGTGGGTTAAGTGATGAGGATTTTAATCTGTCACAACCCAAGTTTGAAAGAAAATCTTCTACTCGATTCCCTTCCCGATAGGTATGAGAAATGCATACATCCTGACATTCATCTAGGAGCCTCCAAATTTGATGAAAGATATAATTTAATTTCCATGAATATGATTTTCTATGTATACAAGCATTAATAATTACTGCCGATTCTCCTTCAATGTGTACTTTCTGATAGTTACCTTCTTTGGCAAGGACAAGACTAGCGAGTAAAGATTGAGCTTCTGCCATGTTATTTGTCCCAACAGGCAGAGGTGATGTTTTTATAGCTACAATTGTTCCTTGATAGTCCCGGATACATGCCCCTAGACCTGACAATCCTGGGTTTCCTCTGGAAGCTCCATCAAAATTCATTTTCCAGAATCTTTCAGATGGAGCTCTTTAATGTGCCTCACATCGGGATCCTGCAGAAGGATTTACATTATTAATTTTCCATCCATTAGGAATGAATAATTGCTTCCATTCTTGGATTATTTTGGAATCCCATGCAGTAACAACTGGGTTGAATTTGGAATTGCACAAACTTGAATTTGTCACTTCTGATATTGATCTCTCAATCCCCTCCAAAACTTTATCAATGGTAGATACCTCTTTTGTGAAGATGCACTTGTTTCTCTCCCACCATATTGCCCAGACAACTAGTGTCGGTGTGCACTTCCAGAGATTTACAAATAAGGAATCTTGATATAAGACTGGCCAAGCTTGAAAGAAATCCCATAAGTTATTTTGAATTGGGGTACTGTAATTTAACTTGTTAAGGATGAATTTACAGCATTGATTAGAAAATGGGCATGTGAGGAGAAGATGATCCACTGTCTCTTCCATTTCATTACAAAAAGGGCAATTGAATGATGGTGCAATTTGCAATCTGTTCAATCTATCACTAGTTAGAATCCTATGCTTTAATGCCAGCCATGCAAAGCAACCTGCTTTTGGAAGAACATCATGGTTCCAGCAGAATGAGAATGCTCTAGATGGTGCTTTGTTTATTTAATTTTTTTGCAGGATTCTGTATCCTTCTTTAACTGAATAGTTACCATCCTTAGCTGGTGCCCATAGAATCTTATCTTCATGTCCAGATATGTATACATGTTTAGAGGCCAGAATGTCTTTGAATCTAATGATATCTTGATTTGACAATGGTAAATCTTCTGGATTTTTCCATTTAACTTTACGTGATAAGGTGCAAATATTATCTATATATTGATTGAGTTGTGTGCCCCAATGTTGTTCTGATATGGTAATGATTTCTGGGGATACTAAATTTTTAGTTAGGGGAAGTTGTCCATTCCATGAATCCCTCCAAAAATTGACCATACTATCGTTGTTGACTTCCCAAGTGACATATTTTACTACAATATCTCGTGAAGACATCATAAAGTCCCAAATAACCGAACCTTTTGGTGGATTGGAGATGGATATGACTCTTGTAGATTCATTGTTGTCCAGATATTTCTGCTGCATAATCGTGCACCACTTGGAATGAGGTTTGCTATACATTTGCCACACTAGTTTGCCACCAAAAGCCTCATTTCTTTTTGTTAAGTCATGAGCTCCTGCCCCACCGATTGCTAGGAAATGAGCCAAATCTTGAAGTGAAATAAGAGGAATTTTTCTTGTTTCATTCATGTTGCCTGTCCAAAGGAAACCCCTGATCATTTTTTGAATCTGATGTAGTACTGTAGAGGGGGCTTTTAGGACTGCAAGAAAATAGTTTGGGATTGCTGCTAATACTGATTTTATGAGT
>MU226669.1:1338370-1356156 GCA_018584345.1 Thuja plicata
AGAGAGAGAGAGAGAGAGAGAGAGAGAGAGAGAGAGTGTGTGTGTGTGTGTGTGTGTGTGTGTGTGTGTGTGCGCGCGCGCGCTAGGGAAAGGACCTCTAATGCTAAGACTAGAGAAAGGATAGGTCATAAGATATAAGTATAAAATTTAATTACATTGTAAAATCAAAAAAAGAGCATATTCATTCCACATGTCATGAGTTTAACCATTGTAGCGACATTAGACTATTTTGCATCCATATACCATTTGAGGCACATTTAACACTTGTAAATATAATCTGAAATAAATAAATTATTATTTAATATAGAGTATCATAAATATAGATTTATTAATCTAATATACCAATTCAACCATATAAAAAAAGGTGACATGTGACATCGCGGGCACACACACACACAGGCACATGCACCCGCACACAGAGAGTGAAGTATCAAACTTTAGAGGGAACATAAATACATGAATTATTGGGTAGTGGCTAAATAGCCAACTAAAACATAAAATCAATAAAGACCATTGGGAAATGAAATAAGTGTCCATTTGGTAAGATATACGTTTTAGTTTTCTTGTTAGATGTTGTCAAATTATGGGTGATCTGGATAAGCATTCTTGAGATTCCTGAATATTTTTGCTAACCAATTTATTACATGTGGTGACATGATATCATTTGCTTTTCGACCAAACACTAAATGGACGATATTCCTCGTTTCAACGTTACTAAAATAATATGGACAAATATTATTTTCCAAACATATACACATGTTAGAAACATAGATAGCAAGTTGAAAAGATAAGGCCATTATGAATATATTCACACCGTCTATTCACACAATGATTCGAAAGACACTTTTCTCTAAATATATTCACCTTATCTATTCAGTGGATATTTTTGATGAATAGAGGCCTTTTCTATTAATATAACAAAAGAGTACAATATTCACAAAAAAAAACCGAAGGATAGAAAATCACCCCGCAAAGAATCCCAATATTCAGTGCATATTTAATAAGTCACTTCAAGTGTTAATGCACCATCACCAATATGCATTCACCTCCTTTCTGAGTTAAATGGATTAATTGGTTAATGCTTTTTAGAATCGAGAAAAATTCATGAAGGCGTCTTTCATTAGGAGGCAGAGCTTGTTGCTCTATCAAGAATGACTTGCCCTTATCAGATAATATTTATGACTGAATAATATTTTGGCAAGTCATTCTAGGCAGCGTACGTGTTCTCTTTCTCATGCAAGACACTGCATGACCTTTGCTTCAGGATTGGTATTTATGATCCTCGAGTGACTAGTCTATTATTATTTGTTAATAAATTTGTGAATTTTTAATCCTTGAGTATCTTAAGCCAGTGAGCTAAATTTCCCAGCATCACTGTCTTTCTGCCTAAACCAGTTTTTTGCCCAAAACAGGACTTGAAAATATATATTAATTTTCTTTTCAGGAAAGAAGCTTCCTTATTTGTCTATGGTTGATGATACACCAATGGGTGTGTAATATAGGATGCTTGTTTGGGATTTGACCTAATTTGTTTGATCTTGGGTAAACATTTCCATTTTTCAAAAAAAAAAAGTAGAATGCCATATTTTATGTGTAAAATACTAAGTTATTTGGTGGTTGAGGTTACTATAACATTTTTCATTCAATTTAGACAAAAAAATGGGATGAGAGAGTGCATGAGTTTGAGCAGGAGTGGATAGTTTTCAAACCCAGGGGTTTCTGAGGAGGGAGACCAGGACAACGAAGATGATCAAGGTGGATCCAAGGAGATTTTGAAGGTGGTTCTTCTCCTGCGTGCACCTCCTGGTGTTTTTGATGTGGACGATGTGTGGATGGACCCTCCTTGTTTCGGGTTTTGGCCATGGCCCTATCATTTTGGCTCTGACACCCTTTGGTTTTAGGGGTTTTGTTCAGGGCTGGTGTGGTGGGGAAAGTTCTATGCTACTCATTACCATGGCAGTTGAATCTGCTTTGTCCCTGCTAGAGTGAATAGGGTTAACGACCCTCTCCAGTCTCTTTTGTTGCAGGCCCCTTGTATTTGGGGATTTCTTCTCCTGTTTCCTCTTCAAGCCTGTGTTCCCAACACTGTTTGTGAAGGGATGGTTTGGCCCATGAGTGGTGGGTAGACAGATTCTTCCTCCTCTGTCGGTTGTCTTGGTGCCTCTATTTTTTGTGGTGTGGCAAATTTGGTCCTCGTGGACATTTTGAGGAGGGGGAGGCACTGCTCCCACTTTTTTTGGTGTTTTGACATGATGGAAGGCCCATTTCCCATGACCAGGGACAAGTGGCTAGTCATGGTGAGGTGGGTGGGAGGATCTCTAGCATGATGGAGAAGAAGTATATAGGGTGGGGACTTACAACATTTGATGGATGCCCTTTTAATGTGCTAGGGTAAGGAGGATGCGGCTTGGAAGTCTACCTACTGGTGTTGTGGTGGCTTCCCCTGGGGTTATGTCTGCTCTGCTGTGGAAGGATTTTGGTTGGCTTCTCCTGAGAGTATCTTATCTCAGGTAGGGATCATACACAGAGTTTTTTTCATCTCTATTTAAGTTATGGGTGGTCTGGCTCTGGATGGTCAATCTATTGGCCTTTGGTGGTTGGCTACCTTTCTTCAGCTAGATGCTCTTTTTGTGAGATGGTTTAATCAAGATACGACAGAGTTCTAGACATGGTTGTTGGCTCTTCACCTTGAAGAGAAATTATGTTTTTCGAAGGTGTGATGGGGAGGGCTTTCTCTTCCAGTTCCTTTTCTTTTTGTGGGTCTGTCCTTTCTACTTGGTCTGGAGTGTGTTTCCTTTCTTTGTTGGGTGGGTGAATGACGACAATTTTCAAGGGCTCACATTCAATGGTTGTTTTTGGATGAAGTTTGCAGCCGGTTTGGGTGTTTTCCCCAATCCTGTGGATTTGTATTGTGAGTGGTTTGTCCGGATGAGGGCTTGGTACTGTCTATCTGGTTCTTCTTTCATGACTCCTATGGAGGTGGAGTTTCCTCTTATTGAGGGGGAGGTTTTCATGACTTTGGAGGTGGATGTGTTCTGGTCTATCTTCTATGATAGGTGGTTTTATAGTTTCTTCCTGGTGTTGTTGATCTCCCTCCTCACTGATCCTATTGAGGTGGGCCCCTTTATTATTGAGGTGGAAAGGGCTGTTGCTATTGGAGGGAAGATCTACAATCAAGAGGTTGTTGCTATTATTCATAGGGAAGACCCTCGTTAACCTTGCTTTTCTCTCGATGTTTGAAAGTTTTAACTGATAGTTTGTTGGTTGAGCTTTGGTGTTGGTCTTCTTGACCTTGTTCTTTTATGTTTCACTGTTGGGCACTCTGGATACGATTAATGTGTTGTTAATGTGTATCTAGTGTGCTTCTTTTGTACCATGGGTCAGCACCCTCTTGCTGCTACTTTATTCAAAAACATTTTCAATTCATGTGGTTTAGAGGTTTCTTATAGATTAATTTAAATTAACTAGGTAAATGCAATCAAACAAGTGTAATGAGTCTAAACATTGAAAAATTGCTATGAGTAGAACTAAGCAAGTAAATTAGATATATTTCATTAGAAATTGAATATGAGAGAGAATGACATTTAGTAGGGAGTTGTAATAAAGGAATTATAATTAAATGGGTGATATTGTAGAATTTATCTTATAGTTTTTTTAGAAACAATTAATTTAGATAGTGAAATGTATTCATAATAGATTAATTTATGTGTATTTGTACTTCACCTTCAAATTCATTTATATAGTAATTGGTGGTCTATTTTATTTATGTCCTTAATATATGATCTTGTACAATTTTTCCTTCGAATATTATAGGATATAATAATAGCTTAAATGTTATTTTTAAAAGATAATGTTTTTTCTTAGATAAGTCCTCAGATATAGTATATTATTGAGATGACACATCCAAGTATTTAAGCTTATTCCTTGCACACATACGTGATTTTTGTAAAGAAAAATTGGGAATATCCTCTTTTAGTTTGACTTTCTAAGAAAAAAAAATTATATCTGAATTGGTCGTTTGGTATGCCTAATGACCTCTATTATAATTTTGGTCATTTTTCACTTGTCTAGGTTTTCTTATTGTGAGCTACACAAACTACAACAATTAAGTGGATTGGGTCTTTAAAATTTCATTGCAATTAAGATATCATTTTCTCAAAAGAAAATATTTAGGGTGTTGATTTATCAAGGTATGATATCTTTGTCAACATAATTATTATTGTGTTGTAAACTGCATAACATTGTAACTTTGAAATACTCAAAAAAATTATTTTATTTAATTGTTTTTGTAATCATCTTAGGATCTTGCAAAATACTTTTATTTTAATAGATTTATAATATTTTATATTTTGAGTCATGTATTCATAGAATGATAACTTTGTACAAAGTCTCTCTCTCTCTCTCTCTCTCTCTCTCTCTCTCTCTCTCTCTCTCTCTCTCTNCACACTCTCTCTCTCTCTCTCTCTCTCTCTCTCTCTCTCTCTCTCTCTCTCTCTCTCTCTCTCTCTCTCTCTCTCTGTGTGTGTGTGTGTGTGTGTGTGTGTGTGTGTGCACGCGCGTGTGAGTGTATATCAACCGTTGCCTTTTCATAAATTGGGAGACTTGTGTTTCCTTGTCTCCTTGATCATCATACGGGGGTTCTCTCATAGTCTTGATAAAGTGAAGTCTCAATTTACCATTCTAAAAAGTTATCACCTATAGTTAGATTCTTGGTTAGGCCCCTTTTTTTCTATTTTTAGATTGCGTGTCTTTTATTCTTAATCTAGCTACTTATCTCCCCTTATTTTAACATCTACTCATGTTTCTCCTAATCTTGTTGTCCTTGATGAAAGAAATACTAACTTGACTCAAGTGGCTTTGAATGCTTTGACTATTTTTACATTAAGCCTGCTATTGATATCAAATATTAATTACTTTAGTCGTTGATCATATTTGATTTTATCAATTAAAAAAAAATACCAACTAGAGCCATATACTTGACAGGAACATGAAATCTTATTTATTATAAAGTGATATTTGATTATATGCCAGTGGATTGACACTTCTAACATGGTAACTTCACACATTGGATTTGATTAACATGTGCTTTAGTTGATTACATGTAACACTTGGTTAAATAATATATAACTTGTGATACATAACTTTTTTCTTCATACTTGTTCGAGATAGATTTGATGCATTCAATATGATGATCAAATATTTAGGTTAATGAGAATCATTTTGGGATTGACATCCATACATTGAAATTCATAAGGTTGATATAGATTTATATGATGATCACATGAGTGGCACTAGTGATACATACATTTACCTACATTAAATTCTTCTCTTCACAAGTTGACATATATATGGGTTGGACTACTATGCAATATATTTATGTTGGTCTAATCATGAAAGTGATGACATAAAAAATGTATGAAGATCTTCTTTGAAATTCTTATAATGTGACTTCCTTGTATTTTAAGTCACTTAAGTTACTAATACATCACATAGAAAGTCTGTAATCAAGGCATTAAATTATTATATACTAGTGCAGGTCTTTGGATTGATTTCACACATTGTGTAAATTTTGGGGATTTTCATTTCAAACTTTGGCGTTACCCAAGCCAAGGCATTGTTTTCAGTCAAAATGACACATTTTAGAAGAAATTATTATTTCTTTAATACAAGAAATTTTTTTTGAAAGTTGTGTGGTTAAGGAATGATGGTTGAGAGAAAAATGCATTAAACGATGTAGCAGATCATGGAGGATTTGATGGTTTTTCTCTACAAAATTTTGTGTGCAAGTGTCTTCCTTCCTAGGTATTTTTTCCATTTAAAAATTCAATGTTCTTTATCCATGTTAAAGATTTAATCTCTTGTTTATTAATTAAAATTTTGATATCTATTCGGGGCACTCAGTTTCTTATAATTTTGTTGTGTTTTTTTTGGTCCATGGAGATTCATCTTCATTAGGGTTTGGTTTCTTGAATTAATAGAGATTACTTTGTCAAAGTAATTTTTTCATAGTAGCTTTTCTTTTATCTGAACCCTAAATATTTTCTATTTGATTCATTTTGTGGAATTTAAGAGTTGAAGCTCTACAAGTGTGTTAATCCAAGATGGTAATATATTAATGAACCCTTAGTAGGGTTACGTGTAGATTCCTCCCTTTGTTCAAATCTCTCATCGAGGTTAATTTGTAAATCCTAGTAGTCTTTTTATAGTTATCTTAGTTGTTTTGTATTTTCAGTATTAATGCTTGTTGATATACTTTTTTGTTAATATTGTGTGTACCTTAGTGTCAGTTTATCATTTGAGTAAGGATATTGATGAAATATTCATTGATTGTTCAGTTCATTGTGTACATTTGTTTACTAAGATATATATATTTAAGGATGCAGTCATCATGATTCAATATGATGCCTTTTTTGGTACAAAGAGACATATGCATGCAATTATGTATTGTATTGGAGTGTGATTAAAAATCTTGTTCAAATATCCTCACACTATATAAAAATCATATATTTTAAAGGTGAGGCATTGTAAGACCAATAAGGAATTATACATCCATAAAGATGTTGACAAGGCCAATGAGGTATTTCTATCAATGAGACACATATCTCTATGTCAATGAGAGAACACAACCAGTGAGGCAATTATAAAAAAAAAAAAAAACACTTTCTATTAAGCTAGTAAGGAGGGTCTCCACTAAGGGCATCTCTTGTGTTATGTTATCGTTGTTATATTTGATGTGTTTGTCTCTCATGTTAATATGGTCATCATGTTCCATTCATCGTCTAAGTTCTTTTATTTTTCATGGATACCTAGTCATTACCTTTTATGTTAAAATTCATTATAGTTGACCATGTTAAGAAGATCCACAAGGTTCTTTAAGTTCTCACATTTTTATGTTATAAAGATTATCTAAGGTCTTGTGACATTATTAAACAAATGATTCACCCTCCTCACCCCAATATTAGTGGTATTGTACTCAAACAACCCTCTCTCCTCAACTCCCCATTTCATTATTGTCTCTTTCTTGTAGATAGATAATACCTAGGGCATTACATTCCTAGGAACTATAATACCCGTCCATATTCAATCATTCCTTGTTGTGATGAAGTATAGTACCGCTTTGATTATTTGATTTATATGATATTATTAGTAAGATAATGATGTCGATAGAATAGATATTTATGGTTTTTACTAACCCATGCATGCATGTGTATGAATTGCGTGCATGTTTTTATGTTTATGTTTGATGTACTATATATGGTGTGGGATGAAATCATAGTTACTTGCTTACATGTTGCACACGATGTATCGATCCCTACTATTTCATTTTTTTATTTTTATTTTTGTGTGTGTCTGTGTGTGTGATGAAAATTTTACAAGTACCTGGAAACATCTTAGTGGAATTCACTGGAGTGAGTGTGCCCTTGCATATATCTCAATCATAAAAGAGGGGAGATAGAATTCAAGCCTAAATCCCTATCATAAGCCTATATTTTTTTCTTCATAATACAAGGATCTGACTGAGTATCCTATCTTTATAATTCAAAGTGATGTGGATTTGTGAGTCTTTTTGGGTATGCTTGTTGCATTTATTTCAGTTGATTTTTCTTTTTGAATGGTTTCAGTTAGATTAATGTTATATTTGGGTTTTTTTTTTTAAATTAATTAAGATAATTATTAATGTTAATAATTAAACCTTTAAAAAGGTTAAAATATTATTATATTAATATATGGCTATTTTATTATTAAATATAAACTAAATGCCTATATTTGATTTCAATAATTTACTTATTAAGGTCTAAATTAATAATTAAGATTTAATTAATATTAAATCAAAAACCTAAAATTTATTGCATTATTGAATTAAAATGTTGCATTAATGTTGCACAATCTATTTATATAATTAAAAGAATATCATGCATTGTAAATGCACTTTCTTAATAAATTATGACTTTTACTTTATTTTATAAAGTTCAGTTGTGGAAACTTAATTTAAGGTAAAATTTGAATTAAACTATTTTCTTTTAGTTTTAAATTTAATTTTAATTCCTAAGTAGGGCTTCACTTTTACAACGCTAGTTTCCTTGTTTTTCTATATATCTGAACTTGAAGGCAATTTTAGGCATTCAATCATGTGCATGAATAATTTTTTAGAATTAAATAATATTTGTAAATCTTTGGAGTATTTTTTATTTCACCTTAATTCTTCATTATTTTAGATATATTCTTCTATTTTAAGGTAGGGTTGGAAACCTTGGAAATTTTAGTATTTAGATCTATGTCTTATATGTGTCTGAAATATTCAAATCCTTTCTGTGAAAACTCCTTGTTTGTTATTGTATTTGTTTGATATATTAAAACTGAGGAAAAAGGATATTGGTTTGAATCTAGTGTTTTTCTTCTTGTCTGTTTCAAATCAGTATTTTAGGCATTAGGGTTTCATTAAAATACACCATTTTTCAAGATGGGTGTCAAGGTTTTCTAGTTCTTTCATATACCATTACTACAAAATGAAATTTATGTCTTTTTACTCAAGTTGATTTTTGGGCTTCAGATCTAAATCTTCATGAAAATAGTAAATGGGGTTAAATTTGTACACATGTATTAATTATAGGAAAGCATATTGCTTATGAATTATTTATTTAAATCATCATCATCTTTGCTTGTTCTAAATAAAATGTACAATACTCGTACACCTCTGTTAGTCATCAAGCAATAGTAATAATCAGTCTGTTCTACCTCCATATAAATATATGTTGACATCAGTGAAAAAACATGAATGCCAACAACAACACCAATAACCAACTCCAATAATCTCCCACTTTGGCATTGATGGAAACATATTGGAAAATCTATCAACCCAAAATTATTTTCTCAATACAATAATCTAAATATCCTTATCATAGCTCTCCCTAAAAAGTAGGGATTTTCTCATAGAATATCTCACCCTTTGACAATAATAGAAAAGGGTGCCATAAATATTCTTATTTCTTTTGTAAGGTGTAGTTTTTCCAAATCTTCATGCATATAATAACCAGGTGCAAAATCAGCCAAATAATTTCTATAATGTTCCTACGATCACTCCTCTTGAGGAGTAGATCTATACATCGAGTCTGAGAAATGATATAGCTCTCCAAGCCACTAGAATGATGCATTCTTGTATCAATTTAGTTCTCCCAAGGAGGGGATTGCACCCGATGCACACCTATGAGATACTCAAAGGAATCCATTGGGAAAGATTTTGTAAATATATCTTCTATATGTTGCTTTCTGCTAATATAATCCAATCTGATATCCTTCTCTGCTACCTTTTCACTCAAGAAATTATACTAGATGGAAATATTTTTAATCTTTATATGCATTACTAGATTCATAGACCTCCAATCATTGATCTATACAATCCCAACTACATTATAAATATATCATCTATTGTAAGTTAGATATTGTAGACCTCCAATAATCAGTCTATACTTTTTTTGAAAAACATTCTAAGTTTCATCATTTATATTAATTTTTTAACCAGTCCCCATGGGTGCCCCAACAGGTCTACAATCTTCCCTTCCAAATTTCTTCAACATTTCCTTTAGATACTTGGTCTAAGAAATGATAATACCCCTCTTGTTCTGATTAATTTGCAATCCAATGAAAAAATTCATCTCACCAATCATTGACATTTCTAATTAATTTTCCATCTCTTTAGAGAACCTTTTAGTCATTTCATCATTTCATCATTTCCTCCAAAATAATATCATCAACAAAAACTTCTACGATTAGAATTCCATCTTCACTAGTTCTCAAGTACAAATTGTTGTATGTATTACCTTTTATGAAGCCAAGATGAGGAAGATACATGTCGAGTCTTGCATACCATTCTCTTTGTGCTTGATTAAATCCATACAAATATTTCTTCAATTTACAAACCATTTCTTCATCTTCTATCAAAGGTAATCCATCAGGTTACTCAATGTATACCTCTTCCTCTAGCTCTGCATTATAAAATGCATATTTCACATCCATCTGATATACCTTAAAAATTTTATGTGCAGCATAAGCAAGCAATAATCTCACACCTTCCAACCTAGCAACATGAAAAAAAATTTCTTCAATGTCTATGACTTCTTGTCGGGAGTATCCTTTACAAACCAATCTTTCATTATTTCTTACCACTGTTCCTTCCTCATCCATTTTGCTTCTAAAAATTCACTTAGTTCCTATAAAATTCTTGTTTTTAGGTCTTGGAACCAATTCCAAAGTGTTTTTCTTCTTTATCTATTGTAATTCTTCATGTATAGCTTTATTCCAAGATTCATCTCTACATCCCTCATCAGTAGATTTTGGTTCAACTTGAGAAATCAAACAAATTTCGTCTCTTAATTTTTATCTTTTCATCATTCCGCTATTTGCACCTCCAATAATTTGATCTTCAAGATGGTTTTTCTTAACATACCTCAAAGTCTTAGGAATTTCAGTAGGATCATTTGAGTCATCTTGACATCCTTCAGTCTCATAGTCAATCTCAAAAGGTTCTTCTTGATCTCTCGTAACCTCCTTGATCTTTTTAGTCTGATTACAGTCATACATTCTCTCTTTAATTTCTAACTTTTCATCAATCCTCACATTACAACTTTCAATCATCTTCCTCGATCTCAAATGGAAACATTTGTAGTCTTTTCTTTTGGTGGAGTGACCAAGGAAGATCCCTTCATCACTTCAACCATAAAACTTTCCTATCTCATCATCTCTTTTATTATAGAATTTACTACCAAACATTCTAAAATATTTCACAGTAGGATTATGATTAAACCATAATTCATAAGGAGTCTTACTTGTACCTTATTTAATCTAAAATCTATTTTTAGTATACATCGTAGTACCAACAACTTCTCTCCAATCAATATGTGATAGATTTCCTTCCAGCAACATAGTTCTAGCAGCATCTAATATTGTTATGTTTCTTCAATCTTTTATCTCATTTTGTTGTGATGTCCTAGGAGCAGATGTTTGTATGTATATATTGCATGTTATTTTTAGTAGGTATTGAGCAAATATTATTGAAACTCACCACCTCTATCTGATCTCAAATATTTTATCTTTAAGCCTGAATAATTATGAACTTAAATGGTTTGAATATTTTTAGTTTTTCAAACACCTCTGATTTCTCTCTTAGATATGTAATCGACATCATCCTAAAAATTTCATCAACAAAAAGTATAAAGTACCTTTCAATGTAGTAATATCTTGTTCTTGTAGGACCACATAGATTTGTATGCACTCTATCCAACTTCCCTTTTGCTAATTAAGATTTTATTTTAAAACTGCTTATAGTTTGCTTCCCCATTACACATTGTCTACACATGGTGTTAGATGGTTTCAAAATATTTGTTAGGTCTCTAAATGCATTAATTCTACTTTCCTTCACAATATTATCAAATTTAACATGACAAAATCTTCTATGCCATAACTAACTGTCATCTATATTCGCAACATTTAACAAGAAGTCTCAGATGTATTTAATTAAAATACATTACCTCTAGATTTAGTATCAGATGCGATCAAGCATCCTACCTTGCTTCTGATAAAGTATTTCCCAAAAACTAATTTCAATTGATAACCTTTTTCCATTATCTTTCCAACACTCAACAAATTATGCTTAATTCCATCAACAAGTAATACAGTGTAAGCATTGATCTTTCTATCCAAAGATATAGATCCATCTCCAATGATAAGCTTGGGAGTATTCTCACCAAATCTCACAACACCACCATCATACTTATTCAGTTTAACAAACTTGTTTTTATCTCCAGTCATATGGTGTGAACAACCACTGTCTTGTCTATCACCCATTCAGACTTCTTTTCAACATGAGATACTAAAGCTCTTTCTTCAAGTATAGGTTTATCATCCTTGATAGTAACAAATCCAATCTTATCATAATCAATGGAATCACGAGCATAAACACCATCACTAGCATAATTGCATTCCTTAACCTTTCAAAACTTAGCTTTATAAAACTTATATTTATGCTTTGGAACCATTGTAGGCCATGTAGATGCCAAATGACCTATCTTATTGCATGAAAAACATTTTAGAGGTAACTTTCCTTCAAACTTACCCTTACCTCTCTTTTCTCTTCTGGTGATTAGGGCCAATATTTCATCTAGCTTTTTTTCTTCTTCCTATATCTAATCCCATTTATCAACATATTCACCAAGCTATTCTCTCAAGTTAGTACTACTGGTGCTCATAATTCCTGATAAAGTCTTTTTATTTTTATGTATAGTCACCTTGAATGTTGTCTCAACTTTAGGTAATTAATATCCAATATTTGCGGCCTCAAGGTAGTTAGTTTTAAAATTAACATCTCTCTGTTGAATTTCATTGTCAAAGGTATGATATCTTATATATCTTGCACACTGGTTTTGTTTACAGGTGTCATAGAGCTAAGAATTTTTGAAATCACTTCATCCTCACTATAAGTGCCTCCAGATTTCCTGATGCCCACAAAAAATCAGTAACTCAATACGCATATGCTCTAATATTCTCATCATCTCTCATTTTGAACGTTTCCTTCTTTGTCTTCTACCTCTACAACTTCGTCTACTTTTTAAACTTGTCTCCTTCATAAAGTGCTTCCAATATTGTCCAAATTTCATGTGCAGAATCTAAATATTTTACCTCTATGAATTCATCTTCAGAAATCCCACTAATCAATGCTTCTCTTGCGACCATGTTGTCTAAGAATGTATTCTTTTCTTCATCAGTAGCCTTATCTAGTTCATACTCAGCCTTCATCTCTACATTATTGTTTGTTATCATCCAGTAGTCAATTCCCAAGCATAGAAAATGTGTTCTCATCTTGTTCATCCAACTGTCAAAGTTTTCAAGATCAAACTTCAGAATATCCTTCTTATAGAATGTCATCTTCGGGATCACCTCAATTTGTAAAACATTCACTCTAAGGATAGTAGGTCTAATACCAATTGTTAGGAATCACAGTCCCCCAACACAACTAAGAGGGGTGTGAATTAGTTGTGAGATATATTATTAAACATTAATCTTTATAAAAAAAAAATTAATCCAAATAATAACACAATCACACAATCCTTTATTGTCGAGGAAACCTCATTAAAGGTAAAACCAAGGTGGGAATTAGCACCCACAAATAATGTACTGATAGTAGAGTATCTGTGTTAAAAGATTTAACCAGATTAGTAGCTTATTGATTCATAACAGTACACACTCCATGTTAAAGGAAAAACCTCTTAGGAGTCAAGATTAATAGTGGGCTCACTACCTAGGCACACTGCCTAAACAAGGTTAAATCCAACCTCAGGACTTACAGTCCAAAATATAAGTGTATATAGGAAATACACAATCCAGTGAACTGTCTTATAGAAAGTGTCTTTGCTTGGTCAGTTCTAATGAAGTACCATAATCACATCCTTTTCTCTACATCTAGCGGAAAAACAAGCACACAACTTCCATACTTTTTTGTCTCTATCTCAATCACATCACCTTCATACATACTCTTTTTGAAATAAAATATCTCTCATATATATGGTATTACAATAATTTATTAGGTCACCCAATTAGGATATCCCAATATACAAATAATTATTTAACCCCTTGCTAAAATACACATGTTACCTCTAACAAGTAAAAATCAATTACAATTCATCTAATATAGTCCAACATTTGTAATCCACTCTCGCAATCCATAATACATTCTATATCACTAAATTCGG
Organism: Thuja plicata; assembly: GCA_018584345.1. NCBI lineage: Eukaryota > Viridiplantae > Streptophyta > Pinopsida > Cupressales > Cupressaceae > Thuja > Thuja plicata. The sequence continues at coordinate 1,352,113 of MU226669.1, forward strand.
CCATAAATTGGTCTCCTCTAGAACACATACCATAACTAATGTCACCAATAGTCGTACATCTTGTAAAACATAAAAAAAACATTCCTTAACATATATTTTTCCATCCCTTAATCTCGCATAACCTTAGTCCATATCGCTCATAAGTTATAGTAAAAACATAGAGACTAACTCTATCAAAGATCATTGTCACCGTCTAGTACCTAGTCTTCACTAAAACATCTGTAACTCATCTATTAATAAATATTAAGTAGTGAAAAATTAGAAATTAGATCACCACACATCAATGTACACATAATCATCTTAGCTCATTTTCAATCAACCATACATTACCCGTGCACCTCTATCAGTCATCAAGCAATAGTAATGACCAGTCTATTCTGCCTCCATAGAAAAATATGTCAACATCAGTGACAAAACATGAATGCCAAAAACATCAGCAACAACCAATTCTAACAGAAATATTTAATCAATATGGATAATATTATTACATGCAAAACATTTCAAAGGAAACTTTCCTTGATAATTACTAGATCCCTTAGCTAGTCTATTTACAATTAGGGCTTCAAGATCATCAATATTCCTTTATTCTTCTTCAATCTCGGCCCACTCCCTAGAATATCTAGATTCATACTTAGATAAAGTTTCTCTAGAATCATATATTTTCTTATATCCTTAGAAATAGTAGCTTTAAATATATATTCAACTTAGGGAAACTATTACCAAATTCTCTCATTTCAATAGAAGATAAATTGCCAATCAATGTATCTCTTGTCACAGGTATTACAATTTTTATTTCTTTAATAGCATCAACTTTGTGATTGTAAGTAGGCATGGATATAAGGATCTTAGAAAATATTTCATTCTCATCCAAGGTTTAACCAACACATCTGATTGCACAAAGAAGTTTAGTGATCTTATCCACATAAGTAGTAATGTTATGATCTTCGCTCATCTTAAATGATTCATATTTTACTTTAATACTTTGTAGATTGACTTGCTTCACAAATTTATCTCCTTCATATAATGTCTCTAATTTTTTCCATACCTCATGTCTATTCTGAAATCCCAAAATGTTTGTGTATTCAACATTTGATAAGGTACTCTTCAAGAATTTTTTCTCTTATACTATACTTGAATTATTTATTTTCATTACTAGTCACTATAGAAAACTCATTAGGAGACTTGCAATCCTTTTTTATAACAGTTCAATTTTCTTCAGAAAGACATATCAAGACTTTAATCATGCATTCATTCCATATAGTATAGTTTATTTCATCAAATCTCATACTCTCCTTAAAGGTAGACATCCCAGATCTCCTCAAGCAATTAAGCTTCAAATGCAAGACATTAGCTCTAATAAAAATTATTAGAATAAATTTACCACACATAACTGAGAGGGGGGATGAATTAGTTGTGATGAAACAATCAAGACCTTTAACCAAATTAACAACTTAATCTCAAATCTAAAAGATAAACAAGATTGTAGGAACATAACACAAAAATAAACAAATAACACTAATGTTTTTACGTGGAAACCCAGTTAAGGAAAAAAATAACATGTTGGGAATCAAACCCACAAGATGAATGTAATTTGTTAAAAGAACTAGACCCTATAAGGAGTATTAGAAATGTGAGTTCACATGCATTCATGCATGCTACCTAGAGCTCACTGCACAAATACTTTAAAAAGATCTCAATCCAAAGGAAGGCTTAGCTCCTTACATGAATCTTCAATCTCAAATAATAAAGGACATACTATACAAACTCACGAACTAACAAACAACATCTTTTATAGGCCAAAATAGTTGCAATGAAGTGCACAAAATCTCTCCCTCAATTGCAGATTCTAATTATATGTCTTCTCTTCAGCATCTCTAATTCAACACACAATACACTCCATCCCTTCACAATTTCAAATGATTACATATTTATAAATATTAAATCAATTCATCTCAATTTGGTCAGCAAGGGAACTTATTAGAAAATATTAATTCAAATAAAACTCAATACACAATGCGATCCATTGCATTTCAGTTAAGACATAACAATGAACCATAACAACATCTTCGAACATGCTCAAGATCCGTCAATAATGCTAGTATCCATCATAATACACTACATCACCAAGTCGGCCAAGAACAATAAGAACATAAATAAGTTGCATGAAAAATCTTTAACTCTAGTCACATTATTATATGCAAATGAGAAACACAAATATACACCATCTAGAAACATTAACAAGAAACATGAAATACCATGAAATCAACAATAATAAATCTATCTTATGAATCAAACTCATCTCTACACTATTCACCAGGAACATAAATCAACAACCACTTTCATAAAAGGAAAATTTCTTTCCATCATCCAAATCATGTACCACTCAAGCTGAGGACACACACCAATGTACTAAACTTACCACCAAGTTAGAAATAAAGAATATTTCCAAACCAATCCACACTTATCAAATACCTGGAATACTGTCTCTAAATAAACAAATAAAATACCAGTCTTTGATAAATATATCATAACTTACTCAACTCAACATCCAAACCTCTTCCACATAGACTAGGTCAGGTACAAATATCAATGAAACCACCAATACATTCACAACAATTGATGTTGAACATAGCAGTCATACAACCAAAATAATTTCACTGAACAAATGACGAAGATGGTCTACAATAGTAATAATATGTTGACATCAATGAAATAATATTAATGATAGAACATATATTATGATGCCCAAAAATTTAGGCAAAAACACACCAACAATATTTTTTAAAACATACTAATCTACTAAGGTTGTTGTTAAAGAGGATCCACGAGATGATTAAAAGTTTTCTATATTTGGTACAGAGAGTGTACAACAACCCTAGAAAGAATAAAATTCCTATGGAAAGGGGATAGTAACCATCTAGGGTCGAGGGGAATCATGACCTAAATAAACATCCCTCTACCTTGTTACTAGATAAGTTTACAACTAAATGTCTATAATTAAAAAGGTATTAATTATCTTTTTGGTTCAATACAAAATCTTTTCGCTAATGGGGTACATCATAGTTTTTTTTTTTAACTTCATTAATTAAGCTCCCCTTGCACAAAGGTTAAATGTCACACAAATTAGATTTATTTATATTTACAAATCTGATGATCTTTAATTGAATTATTAGAAAAAGGAAACTCATTTAATAGGGTTAAATTTATAATAAATTAAATAAATAGATCACAGTTATTCATTAAATTAAGTGCTCTTAATTTCAATTCCCGTACATTTGGATACCCTAATAAATAAATAAATTAACATCATGTTATTTTATCTATTTTTATTATAAATTAACCCTGTATTAATATTACATTAAAATATCCACACTCTTAAAAAATTAATATTTATAAAAGCCTCCATTCAAAGCCTAATTGAATAAATCATTTATTTGCGAGACCACAATTAAACATCTAAACTCACATTAAACATTTGACTAATCATCCCAATTTTTTTTAAATAAAAAGGTTAATTTTTTACCAAAAGGTCTCCTCCTAAGTATCCCATTAATATTAACATTGAATTATACTAATAAATTTAATCTATGTTAAACTTTAAAATTTCATTTAAATAGGGGAACAAATATTCCCAAGGTCTTATTTAAAAATGAATGTGGTGGAACTAAAATCTCACCAAAAAGTCCTCCCTACAATCAAATACTATTTTAAAGCTCATTTTTTTGAAACAAGATGATATGTCCTAACACTTATTAAAAATTAGTGCTAGGGTGTATCTTCTTACTACTAAAAATAACATCCCCTTCTCTACTCTCCTCCTCTCTTTCTATACCGTTTCCATTCTAAAACCTTAGATTTTTTTTTTCTCCATAGTTTTACTTGTAGGTTTAATGGAGGAGTGGAGATTTGAGTCATACATATATCTTTATATATAAATATTTACATATATACATATAGATACATACATAAATATATATACATATATATATATATATACATATATACATACATATATATATATATACATACATACATACATACCTA
>MU226669.1:1356256-1370603 GCA_018584345.1 Thuja plicata
GTGTATATATATATATATATCTTTTGTTTTAAAGACGAGTTTGAGGGAAAAGCCAAAACCTCCATCAAAAATATCACATGGTCTTCTTTTATTCTTTTTTTTCCACCTACCCACAGGATTGTGGTTTTAGTGCTTTGCATGGAGAGGAGGGGATGTGTTGTTTTTAGGAGGGCATGGCCGCTACCACCATCGAGGTGATGCCGCCCCCTGTAGATCCCGCCAGAGATAGCGGCATGAACCACTACTGGGCAGCGACCTCGCAAAGGTCGTGAACACTTTCGGCTATGCGGGGAGAAGCTTGTATCCCTCATATGCCTCCCTTGATAAGGGAGGGGCCACGGGGGATGGGATTTGTCCCTCCCTTGCACGGATAATATTTTTTTTGAATTTTTTTTTTCAATTAAATATTATTTCATTTAATATAGTTTTCTTTTCTTTTATATTTAAAATGATTATATTTGTGTATGCTTTGTTTTTAAGAAGAAAAATTTATGTTATATTAAATTATTTTGTTATTTAAGTTGATGGATTGATCAGTTATAAAAAAATACCAACTGGACCCATATACTTGAAATGAGCATGAGCATCTTATTTATTACAAAGTGATACTTGATTAGATGATAATTGTTTGATACTTCCTACATGGTCACTTGACACATTGGATTTGATCCGATTGTGATTTAGTTGATAACATGACAAACTTGGTTACATGATATATGACTTGTGATACATAAATTTGATCTTTATCCTTGTTTGACATATATTTGATGCATTCAATATGGTTATCATATATTTAGGTTAATTAACATTATTTTTGGATTGACATCCATACATTGAAATTCATAGGGTTGATATATATTTATATGATGATCAATGAACAAGTTGATGATCACATGAGTGGCAGTAGTGATACATACGTTTACTTGCATTAAATTATTTTATTCACAAGTTGAGATATGTATGGGTTGGACTACTATGCAATTTGTTTATGTTTGTATGATCATGAAAGTGATGGCATAAAACATGTATGATGATCATCTTTGATTTGCATATCACATGAATGCCTTTTATTTTAAGTCACTTACGTTATTAAGACATTTCTTAGAAATTCTTTAACCAAGGCATTAAATTATTATATACTAGTGCACGTATTTGGATAAACTTCCCACATTATGTAAATTTGAAGGAAACAAAATTATAAAATGTCTTTATGTTATTGGGATGTAAAATGGTTAGTGACATTAATTGTTACAGATTTTTTTGGCATGTGCGTAAGGTGAATCAAAAGACATATTTATTAGGTTTTTCATTTGAAATGTTGGCTCATCTTGAGCTAGGGCACATTTTTCAAACAACATGACACATTTTGGAAGAAAGAAATTTTGTTTTTCTTGAAGAAATATTTTTGAAAGTAATGTTAATAATGACTGGTGGCTAAGAGCAAAAAAAAAATGTGAATCGATGTAGTAGATCATGAAGGATTCAATAGTTTTTATCTACAAAATTTTGTGAAAAAAAGTCTTCCTTCCTAGGTTTTTTTTTATCATTCAAATAGTAATTGTTGTTTCAGTGTGTTAAAGATTTAATATTCTATGTCAAGTTTGGTTCTGACCAATCTTTTCCTCCTTTTGGTAGGTGTTAGTTTCTCTGCTTGCTTCTTTTTTTGTTGCTTCCTCTTATAGGTCCTCACTTGACCTTTCTTGAGAGGTGTAGCATCTTTTAATGTTGTTTGGTTCCTTATTCTCTAAGCTCTTGTCATCCTTATTTTCTTGGTAGGAGGTGGAGGTGCATCCTACTCAATGACCTCAGAATATGATTCTTTCTCATGTTTATCTTCACCGATGGTACCCTATTCCTCAGTTTTCTATGTTTGTTCTTTCTCCTCCTCATTGACCGACGAAATATTTTCAAGATACATTACCATCTTGTTCTTCTTGTTGATAGTCTTCTTGATTACTAGGCCTATTTTTATCTTGGACTTGGCCTCTTCATATGTCCCAAATCTATGTTGTTTACTGTCAAGTGGTTCATTCATCAATGCATCAATTGCATTTTTTGCTTGATCTATATTAATCTCATAGTCAAGAGGTGGTCACCAGGCTGTTCTTGGTACAACTAGTTTTATGTGAGTGAAATCTATATCCACCATAAAACATATTTCATCCCTATGCTTCTTAATCAACTTTTCAAGGATCCTCACTGTTTCCATCAACTTTTCCTTGAAGTCAAGGAAGTATTCAGTCATCACTGAATCAAAGTTATCTCCTAATGACTTGATATAGTCATTTATCTGCAATGTGACAGGCTTGGTGGTGTCACACTTCACTTTTCCAACTAAAGGAAAGTATTCTTGAAAGTAAAATAATATACACATTATAAGTGAACTGAGCTTACATGTGTTTTTCTTGGCAGACCTGATTGTTGTCATATTCTCATCAAGTTGCTTTAGTAGGATCTCACATAGATCCATTTGTATTCCCTTTGTGATAATCTTTTAAGTTGTGCTTACTGCTATTGATGCTATGTTGTTTATCCTGCTAAACTAAAATATTTTGTACCCTATGGCACATGCACTGAACCTCAGTTCCTCATTAGTGATGGTGGTCACTTTGAGTCCTCTGTTATCCCACATAGCTTTGGTGAGTTTTTCAACTTCCAATCAAGAGGGATGCTTATGTGCCTTAGTTTTGTCAGTAATAGGGTAACCAGTTACATCATGTAACACATCCTTTGTGATTTTCTTGGGTTCATCCAACCATAACTTCTGGTTGTGCATTCTGCTAAGAGCTAACCTAATCCAGTCAATTTTGAAAACCCTCAGGAAATGTAGGGTATTTGTTATCCCATTTACCTATAAGTATTTGTTTTCTTCCTTTAGGTTCCCTTGATCATCACACAACTTCTTGTAAGCTTGATCTATCTCCAGATCATCAATTTCAGCGATCTTATAGTGAATGTAGGACCTTACATCTTCTATCAGCAAAACCCTAGGTGAAATTTTTGAAAATGTGCCAGAATCATCAGGTTGCGATGCAATCTCTGGGCATATCTTGTACTTAGGTTCCAGACAAGTCCTGTTCTTTATCAATTTAACAGAATTATTGTTATCATTCTTCAATTTTACTATTCTTGAAGTAGTTTCCATTGCATTTCAAATTTAGGGATTTCTTGAAAATAATAACAGAGTTCTTCGGTATTTCTGGTACTTACTTCGATCCATGCAACTGGTGAGTGATCTATTTTGGAGTGTCTTGGATCGATTCAAGGTCACTCTACTAAATTTTTTATTTTTGCGCTATTATTTATTCTCAAATCACATGCTTCCATCGAGTAATTATAGACTTTTTCCCTAAGTCTATCATAAATGCTCAACAAATTGTCGGGTCATCAAGACAGAGTTCATTGGGAAGATTCTCAAATAACATTGTCAGTGTTGATAGGATGCTAGGGATAGTAGTTAAGCTTTTTTCTTTTACTGATGGATCTCAGCATTGTGTCAAGTTAACATTGTAACTTTGCTTCCTTACCAACGGGCGTCGAGTTACATTAGCGACTTAGCCTATTTATATGTTGACTGATGATTCTCGGTAACTATAGAGAGCTCATCCTTTATATTCATCGATGATTTTTGATATGTGTTTACTGGCGGGGTTCATTTCTCATAATTATAACAAGTAACATAATATGCATCTTTACTCATACAGATTTTGACTATCTATCAATTTGTATAATGAAACTGATGTAAAGTGTGACTTGGTGTAGTGCAGTTCCATACTTACTTGTTCATCTTTAGGCGGGGGTGCTGATGTCACCAGAGACATGGGATGAGGTGTCACCTACTACATTTCTTGGTTCACCTTCCTCAATGGTTAAAACATTTCTCCACATTTTCTTTCTCATTTTCTTGATGTCTTTAATGGTGTTAGCATTTGCAAAAGTGGTCATTTATGTTATTCAGTCTCTGCAGTCCTTCTTTGTCCAACCTTATGATAGTACAAACATGCCATTCCTGGTTTGGTCCAGCCTCTAGACCTATTGGTCCAAGTTCTCATGCAGTTTGTAGCTATGTGACCATATCTACCACATGATGTGCAGGTTATCCATGTATTGTAGTCCCAAACATATGAATTACCGACACTTCTTGGTTTATATGCATTTTCTTCATTTTTGGGTTTCCATGCTTTAATTTTCTTCTTTCTGCATTCAAGATATGTGTACCCATTTATTTTGCATGTGGGACAATACTTGTCCATATAGGTTTCCTTCTTTTGTTCTTTCACCTTTGATTTACATTCATATGCTTTATCTCCTTTCTTGCTACATTTAAAATAATGTCCTATGAATGCAAATGTGGATTTAGGAATACCTTTTTCTTTGCTCCTACAGACATTTGAGGTGTGGCCTTGCTTTCCATAGTGATTTCGTGCCAGCTTCCTTGGTCTAGGATTGGTGTAGACATCTTTTGGATCACATTCATTTGATGACTCTCCATGCTCCATGTACCATAGTCCAGTATTGGTGTTGGGTCTTCTTTGTGAATTCAAGAGTTCATCCATCCTTTTTATACTCTCTTCAACTCTCTTAATCATGTCATTATGTTGTTGTTGAATTCTGGCCTCATGCTTTAGTTTTTCATTCTCCTCTCTTAGTTCACCAATAATATGCATTCTTTCAATGAGTTCCACATTCATTCTATTTGCTTCTTGACTCATAAGAATAATCTTATTTGTTACCTCATGGTGATGACCTCTCTAAGTATTTGTATCTTAGATTCCTTTCCTTGCATTGCATTGTTCATGACATCAATCATTCTTACCATTTGTGTCTCTTGACCCATTTGCAGAGATTTGACTTGTCCAACCAGATGTAGATTGATTTTAGTTAGGCTTGTGATGCTTTCTTCTGATGTATCTAATGCCTTTCTTGTATTTGATCTTGAAGACTCAAAGAAATATGGAATCTCTTCTTATTGATAATTTGTCTCATTATAGTGAGATGACATATTCTTTGTCTCATCAAGCAATTGTCTCATGCTGATTCTAGCTTCTTTATACTGTTCATAGAACATCTAAATTTCAAGCTTTTTATTCTCAATATTTTTATCAAGTTTGTATTTCTCCATTGTATAATCGTTTCTCTTAAGCCTTTAAGCTTTCCAAAAAGAGTCTTAGCTCTGATACCAATTGTTGGGATTAATGGGAAGTAGTACTGAGAGTGGAGGGGTGAATCAGTACCTCTAAAAATTTTAACACTTTTCACCTTTCATCATTAGTAATCAATCTTTATTGTATTACCGGCCATATCTGATGTTCTTTCTTATGCATGTAATATTAATTCATAATATTAATTGTATGTAATATTTATAGAAACATTCATGAAAGTAATAAACACATAACACAAGATATAATATCACAAAAACTCCTATTAGGAATTAAAAACTGTGGTGGGGATGGCACCCACAAAACTTCATTATCTGCAGAATGGAAGGGAGCCGGTTAAGGCTTACAATTTGATCACTTTGATGATCTACCCTATTATGAGTATTAATTTGGAGACATATTAGGATCTACTCTTTTAAGAGCTTTAGAAACACTGTTAAGTGTGCACTCAGTTAAGAGATTTACAATAGGACTACTAAGTCCACCTTTCTTGAAAGGATTTATTAAGTGTACCCCACTTGTTAGAATATTTACAATATGTTTGACCTGACTGTATGCAATCTATAATTGCTGATTATAGATCCATTAAAGCTCACAGTATATGAATATCACCTATAGTGATTTATTCATACCTTTTCCTCCTTGTCGATAGCCTTTGTTTTGTTCTTGACAACTGATTTGATCTTTGTCTTTGTTGTTGCATGAATTCTCTTGTCTGATCCTTAGATTCTCTCAGTGGCTACAATAATCATCGAACGACATGTTCACAATTGGTTTAGCATCTATTTATACAAGTATTTGATCTATTTTAGAATCACGCATTACAATACTAACTCTCGATCCAAGGTATAAAAATTGACCTTGATCCTTTAGTTTGCATGTTTTAAATCAGTTAAACTGATAAAAACAATAATAATTACATTTCTTTTCCCTCACGTAATTGATTTAAAACAAATCATGAAGCTAAATATAAAACTTCAGTGATTTACCTGACGTGGAAACTCAGATCCACTTTTTGTGGGATGTAACTGACTGTCGGTTCTTGATCGTCGGTGTCAAATGAAAGTTTGTTTTTGTTCCCTCTTTGAACTGATCCTTGGGTTCCCTTCATCTATCGAGTTCCACTCTTCACTATTTCATTGGGTTGCACTGTTGGTTACTTGTCGGGTTCCTTTGTCCTTTTTGTCATCGAGTAACACTGAATAGTGTTCATCGGAATGCTTTGTACTTGGTAGTATCGGTAACCTTATCGTCGGGTAGTGTTGTGACCTATTTTTTGGTGTAGTATAAACCGATTGTGTTTATCATGTTTTTCCTTGCATATACTAATGACAAAATATAATGTCTTGAATTATATGCTACTAGACATATACAACTATCTTCTAAATATTAACGTGTAGTGTTTTTATTTAAAAAAAAAGAGATGTAAAATTAATTTTTATATTAACAATTATAGATACATATATATATGTATGTATCTAGGTATATTAACCTTTAATACTATCGTATATCTTCATAACAATCTTTAGAAATCTAATGTTTAGATTCACATGAATGCGTTCCCTTCTTTTTATTTTGCATTAAGTTTATATGTTTCTCCAACGGGTTCATTTTAAGGTAATTACAAATTTTCATAATTCCCTTAATGATTTATTTACAATCTCATAGCTAGACTCATATCTACTTGCATTTCTTAGAAAAAACTAAAAAATATGAAATACATTACTATATTTTTGAAATCTCAACTATGAAGGGAATAAACCAAACAACATGATTTTCCTATGCTCCACAAATTACATATTATTTAAAATACTAGAGACATAATTAAAAAATTTAACATTCAGTTTACTGTTACAAAACAAAATAAAAATTTCATAGTTTCCTTTTTTTTTTCTTTTTCTTAATCTATTGGAAACAACTAAATAATTTACAAAACAACAACATTCATAGAGTAATTCCCTTCTCTTGTTTCTTATTAATTTCACATCTACTAACCATTAACTCCAAGTTATTATTTTCAGATTTAAACTTAAGTACACCATTGCAAAGAAAATTAACTTTATCATTTTTCTATCAAACTCAAGGTAGGACCTAAAAATTTCTAAAGTTCTTCTCTTTAAAGATTCACTACTTTACAATTGGGTTTCAAAATAGTATATACAAAAAATTTCACCCACTAATAGATACATCATATTTCATTGCATAGATTTAGCTACAAGAAAATCAACCTCATAGGCTAACACATATGCATTTTGACGATTTCATAAAACCTTTCTCAACCAAGACTTTATTCTTCATTTTTTCCTAATGCAAGTAGAATGAAATCTGCAATAAAAATTAGAATTGACCATAGGAAGCTCACCTCTCAACCTAGGCTTCAAAGAGTCCACCCCCGAGCTTGGGGAACCAAGTGCAAGTGGGATAAAATCATTGAAACCCTCATTTACATATAAAACAAGCTTACAAATACACCAAACCAAGGCTTCACTATGGGTCCTACAATGACCCTAAAATAGGGCGAACGTGGACCAAGTACCATATGGGGAGAAAGCCAAACAACCAAGGATATCAATGTCTTCACAAGGCTTTGATGCAACACCAAAAAAATCTCTCTTTTTACACATCTTCAACCCTTATGGCCCCCAAGATAACAAGCCATAGCTACCATCGTTATGAACCCCAAATGCATTAAAAAAGGTTTCATGGACCCTATACTCCATATTTTCTCCCTTTATTCCTTGAGGAGAGACTCTACACCCATGGTTGTCCTAAAACCTTTCACTCCCAATGTTACTCTGCCCTCCCAAGGGTGAGTGTGCCCTAAGACTCCCATAAAAAAAGTCAACACATTACAAAGGAAATCATGACACAATAAGAGATGCAAAACAAGACTTCCATTCTAATAAAAACAACATGAGTAGAGATTCACCAAACTAGATACAAAGCTTAAGGAAAGAGTGTTGAAGAAAATCTCATTTTGACCAAGTCCTTTCTTTCCCCAAATATTCACTAAGTGTAGAAAGTCTAGATAAGATAGAGAGTGGGTGTTCAAACTTCCAAAAATGGAGTGTCTCCACTAAAAATGCCTCTACACATTCTCCACAATTACCTTGGAATAAGATATGTATCCTATTTTTTTTATCTTCCCAAAACCTCTTACAAGTTTACCAAAAGTGGGTCTTAGAAAAGGTAGTTCTCAAAGAGTGGGCAAAGTATTTTCATCCAAATGGAGGGGTTGTCTAACCAAGACCATGAATACAAAAGTTGATTTTCGTCCATCTTGAAAATCCAACTTTTGGAAGAATCTTCTAGTTAACTATGATTTATCCTAGGGTTAAAAATCACTTTTACCCATAGGTATACAAAGTGGGCTTCCTAAAGAAGGCCCAAACTCATTCCTAGGTGCCTTTTTGACCTCCCAAAAACCCTCTTAAATATTACCCATGATATTCAAATGAAATGACGTCACCTCAAACTCTCTAACCAAGTGGTTCACATGAGAATCCTATTTGGTACTCACCTATGTTGGTGGTCATCCAATCCTCAAGTAGACATTACATTGCCACATGTAAAGAATACAAGTTTCAAGTGACCTCATATTTTACACATCACAAAGACACATGGCATTTCCACTTGAGCATCCACACAATTAACAATTTATAAGGAACATACATTGAAGCACACACAATTATGAAATAAGCACATTACAATGAGGTTTTATTTCTCATTAGATAGAACCTTCGCTTGTACTGAATTCACATGAGTCTAAACTTGGATCCCCAATTTATTATCATGCTCACAATTCCTTGCACACCAAATACAAATATCAGTAGTTAAAGAAATCACAAATATATAACATATATGAAATGATCATTATTCAGACATTTACAATAAATCGATGTCATCATGTAATCAGTTTTGAAATTCACATAATCAAAATCAATTTATCTTCTTCCCACATGAAATCATATGCACACATAAACAAAATTTACGCATCTAAATTTTGATTCACATTATTCGTCAATTATCCAAAACCATAGATAAATTTCCTCATGAAAACACATGTACACATTAAAGCACATGCATAATCACATCATCATGTAACAACTTTTTAATTGGATTTTGGGGTATCATCTAATCATCATTTAGAAATTGTTTTGAAATCCTCTATTAAATTGCATCAGAGTATTCTTTTAAATGAGTCAGTCATTATGTGGCAATAAAATACATCATAAAATGACCATCATAAGAATCATTAAAATATGCATCCTATTCAAAATATTCAATCATTTATAGTACCAGATCCATCAAATCCACAAATAGGAAATATATGTCAAATAAGTATTAATGCATATAAAAATATTATACTTGATTTAATCAATCAAATTCTTACTTGCATTACCCTATTAACCATTTAATGAACATTACGACCTACTAAACCACGACTCAACTCAATCGATCAATTTACAATCACATCCAAATAAACTTTTAAGTATGTGACATTAAGCACATCTAAACTTGTTACAAATCACAAATTTTCCTTGTACCATATAAATTCACACAACACATACTCTTAGCAACATTCTCATATTAATCTGTTGGATTAATTAATCTTAGTGCAATCATAGTGCATCCTAGACTCACCTATATGAGTACGGAAATAACATGAGATAGAGTGCATCATAGAAAACTACAGTCACATCTCTATACAATACAATATAAAAATCCATAAGGAACCAACATAAGGAATCCATCTACCAGGGGTATCTTGAAGGTACAACTTCACAATGGTCTAACATGATCATAACATACTAGCACGGAAAACCAATTCACACCCACCCGGTATCAAGAAGGAATGAAAATGGGGAGGCCCTACATATATGCACAATCTAAACAATATCTCTACAATATCCCAACATATCAATAATGGATTTTGTTGTAGTTTTTATCAAACTAAAAGGGTAGTTCTATTGCTTAACTTCATTTTATAGCCATGATCACAAATATTTCTTTCCTAGGGAATCTTATACAAGAGCATCCAAGGAGAATTGGTGATTGACATGGATAAATATGAATTTTTAGCTCTTAAATTTTAGTTTATTTTATTTTGGTTTGACTTTATCGTCTATCTTACAATTATTTCAATCTCCATGAATCAATCAATAAACTAATAGAATCATAAATAAACCATGCAGTACAAAAAAAATAATTTTTGAAATAATTTTAACATGGTTTTGCGTCAATTCCTTGGAAATGTAATTTATAAGTGTTAAAGTTGAAAATTTAACTTTTGTCAACATTCATCTTGCCTATATAAAAGTAACAGTTTTGGAATAATGTTTGAACTTTGATAAGAGCATAAAAATATGGTAAAATTACCTATCCTTGATATATAAACATATTTTTAAATTGTCCACATGTCTATATTGAATCATTCCTATACGGAAGCATTTGAAATGGTTGGAAGATGAAGAATATGGGGAAAGACAAAAAAAAAAAAAATGGAGGGATAGGAGATAGATCATTATCGAATAGAGCAATGAGAGGAAAGGTGGTCGCATAACAGGAGGTTTAGGAAACCTCTATTTTTAAGGACTAGACCATGAGAGGGTTTGAGATGGTTAAGATCAGTATAGAATGTACATTGCACATTTTGTGTAAATATAAGGAAGGAGATACTTGTGTATTATGGTTGTAGATTATAGTTTCATGTAGAAGAAGAGGGGTCATTGATTGGATGATCAATGTTATATTATAGGAAAAATGTATCTATTATTCGATGAGATTGTTGTTTAGTATTTTTCGTGTTAGTAAGCTTTCTTTTATATGAAAAGAGTTTCTACATAAATTTATTGTGTTATGTCTTTTGAGTTGAGAATGTAATGATTCTTGTGAGCTATGGCATTCTCTCTATTGGTTTACGTCTATCTTATTGTGAAGGTGTTTCCACTGAAGTGTCGATCATGTTGTTCTTGATCTTGTCACCCTGAAGATAGGAAGGGGTTGCAAATGTTTGTGAATATGGATTTTGTTGTCATCACTGACCAATAGTTGTCGTAAGGTTTCTATGAGACCTAGTGCATGGGCCTTTGTTAGAGTTCTTCTCTAATCTCATTAATATTGATGAGTTATTGGTTTGACTTTCATCAAAAGTTTCCTAATACTTTTGAATGTTATTTGTTTCCATTAAGGCCCTTTCGAGGAAAAAAAAAAAGAAGATTAATATTTAGTATATAATATTTTAAATAATCTAACACAACTAAAACAATACTTTTTAAAAAAAAAAAATTTCAAACATAAATTAATGATGAAATCTTAATTATCTAGCTAGTTTTCAAGGTAATTACTTTATTTGTAACACTATAAGAAGACTTGTTGCCCAAATTTTCCATTCTGTGCAAATTGTCCTGGTTTGTCCTGTCTTGCTTCATCTGTCTTGTTTTCCAGGGTTCATGTCTTCTCTGTTTAAACCCTTAAACCCTCAGTCTTTCATGCAAACAATGTAAAAAACCCTTAGGCTTTGGCACGTTATATTTCATCGTTACTTTTTAAGTCACTAAGAGCATGTTCCTTTTTTCCAGTCGCATGATCGCTTTGCCTTGGTCGAATATTCTCTTTTCTTTCCCAACTTCGCTTTCTGCTTTGTCGCGTAGTCTTGTGACCCTTCAAAATATTCCCCAGATGCCTCCCGACTTGGCTACCTTTCTTCAGTCGCATGATCGCCAGATAATGTCATAAGCCTTGGTGGAGGGTGGGTCCCAAGTCTTTGGTCGCCTGATCACTTCAACCTCAGAGGATATTCCTTTCCTTCTCCCGACTCTGCGCCTTCCTTGTGTCGCGTAGTCTTGGTAAGAAACAGAATATTCCTTCTATGTCTCGAGACTTAGCGATTTCCTCTTAGTCGGGTTGTCGCTTGATATCATATTGTGACCTTTTAAAAAATGAATGGGACCCACTTCAGTCGGGTGATCGCGAGAAGAATTCAACAGTTAAAGAAAAGTCTTTCGACTTCGCGATCTTCTTCATGTCGCATGATTGCTTGATCCAGCCGTGACAAACAGTTAAGATTTTTTATCGATCGCGTGGTCTCGTGATAAAATGGCAGTTAAGAGATAACACTCCCGACCTCGTGACTAACTGTTTGATGTTAGTAAATTTTTCTCTTGGTCACCTTGTCGCCAGACTAGATGATGACTCAGCTTCCCCAGTGCGCGAGTGCATGACAAGTAGAACAGATGGTCTCATCACACAGTCGCTGAGTAATAAGGATCGAGAAGGAACAGCTCACGGGTCTGCGATGAGCTGAAGAAGATGTTGTCGCGCACTCGCTGATCGAAAAGTACAAAGGAAAAGCAGCTCACGGGTACGCGATGATCAGAAGAAGGAGGTCATCGTGTGGTCGCTGAACAATAGAGATAAATGAAAATACAGCTAGCGATTGCGCGACCGAAGGAAAGGCTATGCTCATCGCGCACCCGCGCATGAAATAAAAAGATAGGGTAAGACCGCGAGTGTGCGACTAAAGGAAAATGGTATGTCGCCGTGCAGTCGCTGATCTATAAAGACCAAGGGAGGACAGAGTGCGACTGGGCAACCGCAGTGATTGTTGAGCTCGTCGCATGATCGCTAGTGTTTTCAGAAGATATAGTGCCGGCTCGCGACCACGCGACGAGTAGAAACAGGGATTCATCGCACAGTCGCCAAGAAAAAAGGTAAAAAGGAAAGTAGAGCGCGAGTATGCGATTTAGAAAAGATAGCTACTCGTCGCTCAGTCGCTGTACAAATGAAGAACAGAGGGAATGGCTCGCGACTGAGCGATGGATGAAAAATAAAGAGCTCATCACGTACTCACCCAGAATTCAAAGGGAAGAAAACATGGCTTGCGACCGAGCGATTCAGAAGGATGAAGCTGTCATCGTGCACTCGCGCATAAAGATGGAAACAGAGTAAAACCTGGGTGAGTAAGAGACAAGATAGAGTACGAGCAGAAGAAGGTAGATTTCTCAGTTTGGAGGGATTTCCAGAATTGATCAGAGGGTTTCCAATTGCAGAAGATCTTGCACAGAGAAATTTTCCAAGATTTGAATAGATTTGTTTCAATGTCGGTGAAAAGGAAGAGTTTCATCGTGTTGCAGAGAAGAACAGAGTTATGGCTGAGTTTCTAGAAGTGCCACGAGGAAGGAGAAGAAGTCCTGGGTGATGATAAGATGAACACTTGGCCATGCACTATTCACGGATAAGAAAGACAGTTATTGCAGAGAAATATAGGTGAATAGGTGTACATCACTATTCAGAGTGAACATAAATGTTACCAGCCGTTGTCTAACAAATCTGATTCCAATTGCCAGATCGAGAAGGAGCATGAAAATATCCATGAATATCTGTTTTGACTCGGTCATTCTCGACTGCCTTCTCTCTCTCTTTTCCTCTCTCCTGTGTTTTAGGGTTAGGGTTTTCCATGATCATCCGAAGCTTTTTGCATCCTAAGGGATCCCAAGATGGTCATAGCCCTATATATAGAAGAAAAGTTGCATTTGCAAGGGTCGGTTCTTCTTCCTTTTGTGCTTGCTGTTCTTGTAACTTTTCTGAGTTCTTGATAGAGACAAAGAGATTTTGTAACCCAGGAGTTCATTTTTATGTAGAAGGCATGCTCTGTGACATTTTTTTGTCCTTGGTGTATTTTTTGTATGAGTCTGTAACTCACTGTGAGAAGTAATATGCAAAGTTTCAATTCTTGGATCAATTTGCTGGATTGTGTAAACCTTGTCTCTTTTCTGCTTGTTTGTATGTGTCTTGATTGTTGATGGATTAACTATGGATAATTTCATTCCTCTTAATCAGTCCTTTCACAGCATCTACTTGCAGAAGAGTATGTCTGCTTGCAAGTTGTAACTAGTGTTTTATTGTTTAAAGTTGTTAACTGTGAAGAAGCCTTTCCTTTTAACTAGTTTACTCATGACCTGGTTATGAAATATTTATGCATGCCTATACAGGGGACTTGTGTTTCACTTACAATTCAGAGTTAGTTGACCCAAGGGTTTATCCTGTGTGTGTTATGTTTTCATGCCAATTTCGGTGCATCATCTAGTAGGTAGTTTGCTTTCAGTCATTTCCCTTTCAAGCAATCCTTCCTTTCCGTCAAAAGATTTACTTTCCTGTTTGAGAAGAAAGTTAAGGTGACTATCCAA